>JAIUZE010025797.1:15306-142977 GCA_022085475.1 Heliosperma pusillum | reverse complement strand
TTTCAGAAGCTTCAGATACAGTTTGTTGGAAAAGGGTTTGATTATCTTGGTGCTTTGACGGCGGAACCTGATTTTTATCGAGAGATTCGTACTTGTTTACCGGAGGATGCTACTTTTATCGCCATTCGAGCAAAAATATCACTTGGGCAAGCAAAGGATTGTGTGGTGGATAATGATGGCTACCTTCGTTACCATGGTCGAATGTATGTTTCGAGAAGTGCCGAGTTGAGGAAGAGAATACTTGATGAAGCTCACCTTTCTCCTTATTCTATTCATCCGGGCGGTGACAAAATGTATAAAGATTTGAGACCACAATTTTGGTGGCCTAGGATGAAGATTGAAGTGAAGGAGTATGTTAGTAGGTGTCTTACTTGTCAAAGGGTGAAGATTGAACATCAAAGACCCGGAGGTTTGCTGCAACCTTTGGAAATTCCTCTGTGGAAGTGGGAGTCTATTTCTATGGACTTCGTGATGGCTTTACCTACTACCCCTAGTGGGAAGAATGCCATCTGGGTTATTGTGGACCGTCTGACGAAGTGTGCCAGATTCATACCTATCAAAGAAACTTCGAGGATAGAGGTTTTAGCTGATGCTTATGTGCGAGAGATAGTACGCTACCATGGAGTTCCTAAAGATATAGTTTCAGATCGTGATCCGAGATTTGGTTCCCGATTCTGGACGGCGTTGCAAGAAGCCATGGGTAGTAAATTGTTGATGCGCACCGCTTTTCATGCCGCTACAGATGGTCAGACCGAGAGAACGATCCAAACCTTGGAAGATCTTCTTCGATCGTGTGCTTTAGACTTTCATACATCTTGGGAGAAGAGTTTGCCTTTGGTGGAATTTTCTTATAACAACAGTTATCATGCATCTATCAAGATGTCACCTTATGAGGCTTTATACGGTAGGAAATGCCGTAGTCCGGTGTGTTGGGATCAAGTGCAAGATGATCATATGTTGAGTCCCGACATCGTGACCGAAACAATTGATCAAGTTCAAGTCATTCGAGAACGAATGAAAGCCGCTCAAGATAGACAGAAATCCTATGCCGATGTTCGTCGTCGACCGCTTGACTTTGATGTTGAAGACCGTGTATTCCTTAAAGTATCACCAATGAAAGGAGTGAAACGGTTTGGAGTGAAAGGGAAGTTGAGTCCTAAATATATTGGACCGTTTCGAGTGCTTAAAAGAATTGGTCCTGTTGCTTATCGTTTGGAATTACCTCCGAACTTGAGCAAAGTTCATGATGTGCTCCATGTTTCTCAGTTGAAGAAGTATATCAGTGATCCGAGTCATATTATTCAAGAAGAAGTGTTGGACTTGGAACCTAATTTGGCTTTGGAAGAAAGGCCGATTCGTATACTTGAAAGGGCTAACAAACAGCTCCGAAACAAGGTGGTACCCTTAGTTCGTATCCTTTGGCGTTGTGGAAACGTCGAATCAGAAACTTGGGAACCCGAAGCTAAAATGTTAGCTAAATATCCCGAACTCTTTGCTTGAGGTAAATTTATTTCTTCCTTTCCTATTTCTATTCGATTTATTTTCGAATATTTCGTTCCTTCTATCAAATATCACTTCTTATAGATAGATTACTATAAGTTTTAGTTAGAAATTTTAGGCATAGATAGTAGAATTATTACCGAACTAAAAGCTTTTGGAAATATTTTATGAGTTCAAGTATTTTACCGTCAAGGAGTGTTGAGACTCGTTATTGGAGACGTTCGATAACTAGTTTTCTCATTTATTGATGCGAAAATGTATCTTTTAAAGTCTTTGACTTGGGACGTTGATGTTCTTAAACTGCAGATGAGAACCTTCCGTGCCAGTGATAAGACCCTGTATTTTATCATGATTATATTTTAACAGTTTTGAAATAGACCTACATATATGTTACGTTCCTTCTTCTAAGTTTCGAGGACGAAACTTTTTAAAAGGAGGGGTGATTGTAACAACCCGAAAAATACCAATTTTTCTAGTAAAAATATTTACTAACACTTTTCATTAGAACTTAAGTTTTTAAAATAGGAATTTTTGTTCGGAGTCTTATTTTGAAATTCCGCGTTCGTATTTGGAATTTCTGAGAGATTTCATGAAAAGAACGTTTTTAGTCATCTTTGACTTTTCTTGCCTTTTTAAGTCGTCTTTGACTTTCCTTGACTTTTTAAAAGTCGTCATTGACTTTTCTTGACTTTTAAGTCGTCTAAACTTTTCCTTGAGCTTTTAATTCATCTTCGACTTTCTCGACTTTTCAGTCAACTTTGATTTCCGTTGACTTTTCCCGACTCGTCTCATAAGTTTGAAGACCGAAATTTTATTTAAAAAAATAATATTTTTGATTTATTTTTATTTAGATTTTTTAAGATTTATCATAATTTAATATAATTATTTTGAATTTATTCGGAATTTAAAGAATAACGTTTACGGTTTTAACCGAACGTCATTTAACTATTCCCGACTCATCGTAAAGCGCCAAACAAAATCGAAACTCGACTTTGGCATGAGTCACACGCGCGTGTCATCGCTTTCCACTCACAACTAGATATTTTATTTGTTTTGAATAAACTAATAATAATATCTAGATATTTTTCTACTTTATCGATCAGTTAACGAAAATTACGCAAATCGAGCAAAAACAGACCCGATGCTCACCATACCACACGGCTCAAAAGTCCTCTAATAGCCCTTGATATTTTCATTTCTTTTGATTATTAATAACATAATATCTTGATATTTAGTGTAATTAACTTTATCGTTAATTATATTAAATCGTTTACCGTAAAATAATTAGTGAACGCGAGTCAATTACGGAACAACAATTTCAAAACTAGACACCTTTATTGGTCTATAAACTCACGGCCAACTCCACTCCACTTTACTCACAAACAACTTTTCATCTTTCAACAAATCAAATAAAGATCAAAACATCACTTTATTTAATCGTTCTTCGTGTTCTTCATCGTTCATCAATCGTTCTTCATCGTTCTTGAGCAAAACCTTTATAAAATCTTCGTTTCTTAATTAAATCCATCCTAATTTATATTTCTATACTCTCCTCTTCGCTCCTCATCTTCACGTACGGTTATATTTCAATTCCGTCAAGATCGTTTTCAACACTTTAATTATGGAAATTCATATTTTTAGTTCTAATAATGGTTTCTTGTTATTTCTTATAGGGGAAGATTTTGAAGACGAGTTTGGAGACTCGTATATTTTGGGTGAAGATTAGTAGGAGGGTTTCTTATTATATATTTCTTATTATTATTTGGTGCTAATTATTTTGGCTAGCTAAGGTAACAATTCCGTTTTACTCGACGAATTAATGTCACATAGGTTTTAGTTTATGTTCATGTTATGGTTATTTAGGATTTGAGTTAGTAATATAGCCTTTAGTTTTATTTATTTGGATTTTGGTTCATCTTTATTTTTGGTTCATGTTTTTATGATTTATGGAATTTTAGTTAGTAATATGTTAAGTAGTAATTATTATGTTGTTTTATGATTTTTGATGATTTTTATGTTGTATGGAATTTTTATGATGTTTTATGATTCTTGATGAGTTTTAAGTTGTATGGAATTTTTATGTTGTTTTAGTGTTATTGATGAATTTTGATGATTTTTAATAAGTTATGATTTTTATGTTGTTTAGGAAATTTTAATATGTTAAGTGTTCTTGATGATTTTGGGATGAATTATTTTTAATCATGATTTTTGTATGATGGGGGTTAAAATAGTTGTTTGATGATTAAAACATGTTGGAAATATTTTGATGGATGTTGTTGTTTGGGAACCGTGTAGAGGGGAGGTGAACCGGACCAACCAGACCGGTCCAGGCCGGTTCAGACCCGGTCTGGGTTGGTCCATGGTGGGTCCGGGTTTTGGTGTTTGGGTTGTGTCGATGTTTGATTGTTTAATTGTTGTTCTGACGGGTTTTAAATATGTTAAAGCATGCGGGAATTTTTAAGAAGCGGTTTTTAGAAAATTAAAGCAAAACAGCCATTTTGGCCCAAAACAGGCCGTGGGGCCACCCAGGCCCATGTGGGTCCGGCCCAAACTCAGCCCGTGGGTCCCACTTTGGGACTTGTGACGGTTTTTGAGTTATCGTCATTGTTATCGTGTTTTGTAATATTTAGCAAGTGGGAAATGTTAATAAGTAAAATATTTAAATTAAAAAGGTTTTTCATAAAATTATTATTTCTCACATGTTAGAAATTATAAGACGAGATCGTAGTTTAATGGGATATCATTTAAGTCAAGCGGGGTTTTACGTAAGATTTAATAATTCACATGTTAGAAGTTTTATTAAAATAACATGTAATGAATATGTTGATTTTATGTCTATGTGATAAAGACTCTGTTTCTAGCCGGTTTGATCCAACGGGTTTGGTCAAACTAAGATCTAGTCAGCCCCGATTTGACTGATGACCCGTCGCGGGACTCGGGTCGGGGATTTGTCTCAAGTGAGGTTGTATTTAATTCTGAATTAGCCTTAGTAGATATGAGGCGATATGATATTTGATTATGATTTATATGCAATTAGTCACATGATAGGATGTTTTTCCCGTGACTGTTTGATTATATGGTTGGTGTCGTGTTGACTAAGTACCCATAGAGAATTATGAGTATATGGCGTCTTGACCATTCTAATTCTAAATGAGTATCTTGGACCATGACATTGATAGGCCCGTACTATCTTTAACGAGTATATAGTTCACTGGTTGATAGCTTTTGTGTCACGGCTTGGTGGGTTTATATCCAAGTCGGGGCATGGCATCCTAAGAGTTCCGCTTTGGGAAGGGAGCCAGCTTAAGTACTAGCCATCTCTGCTTAGGGGGTCGCCTAGTAGAGTTTCTCATAGACGGTTATGTCATGGGACGGGGAATGGAATAGCTGTTGTCGCTAGGTCTGATCAGTCTAGGACTAGGATGTTTTCCTACCTTGTGGTATAGCCTCGAGTTACAGAAGTGACTATTGACGGTCTAAGAACTTATGCCTGTTTGTAGAAGTATTGGTCTTTCATGTTTGTATGATTCTATGAGTTTTAGAAGGTGAGATGCAAGCCGGCTAAGATTGATAGAGTTTGGATTCCCGATTGTTAACTGATTCACATGATTACGTGTTGATTAGGGTTTGAGTGTATCAGGGCCATGTTACATGGTAACCGCTGAGCCAGCATACCAGCTTCCCTACCTCGTGTTATATTTTATTACCGGATTCACATGATAGCTTTCATATGATAGGTTATATGTTAGTTAATTGTTTCATAACATGAAAAGCATATCATATATGTTAAGGTTTTGTATTTTCAATATACATTGCTTTTATGTTATTCATGTTTAATTAAACTCGACATTTCGTGGCTGGGAGAACTCGGAGTTACTCCCCACTGACTGTGGCTTCCGTGTTTTTATTTAATGCGGTCGAACAGGTGGTGATGCATATTTTGGGTACATTGACGAGCTAGCGAGCGAAGTATTTACCTTGGACCTATATTCGGTTCATAGTTTGTATATTATTATACACTCTTTTATTTCCGTATTTATACGGGAGATATGTCTCCCGTCTTGTATATTTCTTTTGTAGAATATTATTTCCGTTTTGTAATGACCCTTTTTATTTATGACACCCTTCGTTATGTATTTAAATTATTTTTTTCTTTCCGCAAATTTGAGGGTGTCACAGTATTATTATTTATTTTTACTTTACTTTTAATAATTAATTCTTTGTTTTGTACATAGATAATAAGAATTGAACTGTTGAAATAGTTATTTCAATTTGTTTTTGTTCAATTAGAGTTATGTTTTGTCGGGTCATTTTCCGATCGAGTCGTATTAGTACGGGTCATTTCTGGTCAAGTTAGTTTCAGGTCAACAAAGCTCGGGTCATGTTCGGGCCATGTCGGGTTTCGCGTCACATTCAAGAGTTGTAGTTCGGCCCAATTTCAGTTCTCGGGTTAGGTCAATCGGGCCGGGTCAGTTTTGTCAGGTCTATGTGTGAGTAGTGAAACTAATAGTTGTAGCGGGAGTAGTGAAAGAAACAATTATAATAACGTGAATAGTTAAAATAACATTAATTAATATTAAGTGTAAGGAATATAATTCATAATCTGGATGAAAAAATTTCAATAGTATATGCGGGAGTAGAGCGAGTAACAATAATAATAATAATATCAATGAAAATAGTAAAAATAACATTATTAACTGTAACGCCCCGAAAATCAAGTAAACAGGGAGCACAAAATAATTCATTTTATTATTAATAAAGGCAGCGGAATTACAAGGCGTCACCGCCGTATTTCCCTTCCGGAAAATACAAGGCTATACCATAAAGTAAATACATTTGAAAAGAATTAAAATTAAAACTTTATTTAGTTGAATTATACATCTTATAAGTCTTATCTTCTATATGAAATCCTTACACTTGACCCTCCCTGATACTTGTACCTGAAAAAGAATGAAAGTAACGGAATCAGCCAACCACAGGCTGAGTATGACTCCGGTTGCCTCCACCGGCCTTAGGCTCTCATTTCACTATTTTATCTCATTTATGTTTCACATATAAATAATATGCCACATGAATATCATCCATTCATTTTTAAATAGACATGCACAACTGTCATATCAGCATGTAACATTCATTTCACAATAATATATGTAACGGTCTACCATTACTGAAGTGAGACACATTACGGAGTAATTACTCCCCTGGGCTAAGCCCTCCTCCATGTACACAGGACCATATAATTATTTATGTAACCCCCTGGCACTTTCACCAGTAATAACCAGAACCGCAGTTCTCATATCATGTAGCCGTGCTCCCTTCCATGTACACAGGTTAAATTTGTAATGTCATCCCTCTCATGTAATCGTATTCCGAATGCTACAATTGGCCAAATGTACATTATATGAAAAACGAGCATAACAACATTACGTAACAACATTATAGTATAATGGACATTAATATAACATGTGAGTAGTAAAATAACAATAATATGAAACCTACACTCCTTATTTTTATAAACAATGACTTATAATGTCATCTGAAATTATTAATTTCTACGCTAAAAGGTCCTTAAACCATACTAGCATTATAACGGCTCTACTACAAAACTTACAGATAAAATAATATAAACAAGTACTTATACTATCCTCTTATTTTTATTTATATATAAGATGGTAACTAAATAATTATAACGATAAAGGGTCCCGAAGTCATACCTTTTATTAATTAACAAGGTAATTATAGGGGTGTATTTATTAAGATGGGTATATGTTATTAGTGACTTGGTCTTAATTTGTTTTTAAGATGTACTATTATTTTGATTGATCAAGGCTATTTATAGCCTTCAAATGTCGGCTAAATTTTCCTAAATTGGGTAAGAATTCATAGCTTCCTAGATGTAATTATTACCTAAGCAAACTTAATGGGTAAGTATTGTTGCCACGTACAAATACTTGTCCAACCTTCATTCTTCTTGTTTTTTTTATTATTATTTCATTTATCAATAGGTCTCCTTTGTGACGGGTCGGACCTTACGACGGGTTTTTCCTTTAACAAAATAGGTAGAGGGAACATGTGAGGCACCCCCCCATGTGTTTCCCCTTTTCCCTTAAATGGGTCATTTGTGAGGAGAAGTGGTACCCGTCGCAAGCTTGTGACGGATACTGCCCGTTACAAACAAGAATTTGTGTTCATTTATTTATTTCTCTTACACAAATAATTGGGATATTACATTAACCGTAAGTATAGTAGATGTAAATTATAATTCAGATGATAATTTGTTTTTTAATCATAAGCTTTACAAAAGGTTAAACATTACTTCGTTAATAAAGTAATGAGTCTTAGCAAATGAGGTAGTGAATGTGTGTGCATATATTTTACGAGTATGATAATATAATTTTAATTTTAAAAAATATATTATAAAATAAATTTTAAATGGTAAATGTAGTTAGCTCTGGCGGAGCCAGGCACCAACGCTTATACAATATATATAAACCACAAACCAATGGACAGTAATGGAATGACATGCATAAACATATAATTGTTCAGCATATCAATATAATATACGTAGGTTGAGTTTTGAAAACTATAGATAGGTAACTAAATCAAGATTTCCAAAAGTTACAATATTACATAACTCTTTATATTTGTTGAGACCATTTCTAGATTAGATTGGTTATGCCTTAAGAAAAATTAATCTTATTGTTAATATAATGTGTGTCTCTTAAGTTTTAATTTTATAGCTATGTAAGCTCAAGTAATCGTTCAAGGTTACACAAGAAGATCAAGAGATGAAGATCGTCATTGTTAGAGTCATAGTGTTGTATAAGAGATCATTAAACTCGGTTCATGCTAAGTACTTCAAAACTGACAGTGACATGTCACTGTGGTTTCTGGCTCTTAAATATTTCGAAAATGTTTGACTCTTGAAAATTGTTTCCAAACTTTTGATCAACATTTTACATTGCTAAAATTGTGGTTTGATCTTTATAAATTGGAAGAAAGCTTTTAGTTGTCTTGGAGAAGAGGTAGCTTGCACAAAAAGACACTTGCCTTATTTGTCTAAGTGTGGGCTGCAAGATTAAGCTTACTAGTAACCTAGATTACTTGTGCAAGTCGTTCATTTTGCTTGCATAAGGGGTCATGGTTTCTTGTGCCTTAATTGACCTTCTTAATTGTTGTTCAAGCTTCAATTGTTTAATATTTTCTAACACTTGTACTTCATTGTACTGTGTTATTTTTAGTGTGAAATATACTCTACTTTGCATTATAAATACCATACTTATTTCATTTGAACAAGTGTGCAACAACAAAGATTTATAAGAAAAAAGACTTTGAGTTTTATTGAGTAAATTATCTTTGCAAAACCCGTTTTAACATTTCTTACTTAATTATTTTGCAAAATAATTTTCTAAGTCTTTTACAAAGAGCTAGTTCGTTGCAACAAAGCATGTATTGTGTTCGATGATCTCGTATTAGTACTTAATCGTTTTCTCCACCGTTCATTTTGTGAACATTTTGAGAAACACAAGTCTTGTAACAAACGAGTAGAACAAGTCTTAAGATAAGATAGAGTTATCTTGAGCAACTAGCAACTCGAAAGAGTTGGGTAAGTCTCTTGGCGGAGTAGCCTTGAGCAATAGCAACTCGAAAGAGTTGGGGAAGTCTCTTAGCGGAGTAGCTTTGAGCATAAGTCTTGGTGCGGAGTAACATTGAGCAAATAGCAACTGGAGTAGGTTGGGGAGTTGTTTTATTATTCGGGGTCTTTGTTTGTATGAGTTTACTTCAAAGATGTTTAATAAGATAACGTTGGATGTAGGTCGTGGAGTAGTGACCGAACCAATTTAAAAAACATCTTTGAGTTTTGTCTATTTCGTTTTTAATATTTCCTATGCACTCAGAATTCACTGTTGATTCCACTGTGACATTTACTTGCTGAATTGTTGTTGAATACTTCTAACTTTCTAGTTCTAAGTGTCAACTTCTCCTTTCTTCTAAGTACTGTCTTAGTGGTCATAGAGTTTTTAAAGAAGCTTTAATTAAGCTTAAAATTTTTAATAGACACCTAATTCACCCCCTCCCCCTCTTAGGTGATCTCGCCTTTGACTTTTCAATTGGTATTAGAGCCTCGTGCTCTTGATATTGGTTAATTACCAAAGAGTTGATCCTATAGTCATGGACGGGAAACATACTAAGTATCCCATATTCAAAGGGGATAGCTACTCATGGTGGAAACATCGTATGGAGCACTATTTCAAAAGCACAGATTATGAACGTTGGATCATAGTTCAAAAAGGTCCCATTGCTATAACGGTCACTAATGCTGATGGCACTAGTTCCTTAAAAAGTGAGGATAAGTATATATGTCGAGGGTGATTATCGTAAAGTCGAGAAACATTTTAAGGCATGTCCATTCTTCAATATGGCATTGGTGAACAAGAGATTAACCGGATCTCCGGATGTACCTTGGCAAAACAAATTTGGGACACCTTAAGCCTTGCTTATGAGGGAACGTCTCAAGTTAAGAAGCATCGTATTGACCTTCTCATGCAACAATATGAGATGTTCAATATGGAGCATGACGAGTCAATTAATAGTCTTTCTTCACGTTTTTCTAGTATTGCCAATGAACTTAAGAGTCTTGGTCGTAATTTCGAATCTGAGGACATAGTCCGAAAGATCCTTCGTAGCCTAAGTGATAAATGGCAACCGAAGGTGACGGCTATAGAGGAGGCTAAAGATCTATCCAAATTGACCCTCAATGAACTAATGGGCTCACTCATGGCTCATGAATTAACTCTCATGAAGCGTTCGGGTGAATGCTCTAAAGCAAGAGGTCTCGCACTCAAATCAACCTCAAGTGATGAGGAAAATGATGGAGACGATGAGCAAGACATGTACTCTCGTAATATGGTGGATATGATCGATAGTCATGTTTCTAAATAGTTCAACAATTTTAGAAAGAAAGCTTTTCAAAAGAAGAGATCATTTTCATCCGTTGTTTGTTTCAAATGTGGTGAGAAAGGTCATCTTATCAAAGATTGTCCTAAATGGAATGAATTCAAATCCAAGGATAAACGTGATTTTGCAAAGAAAGAATACAAACACAAAGTCATGTCTGCTATCTGGGGTATTTTTGATTCCGAGGAAGAAGAGTCTTCCGGGGAAGAATTGGATGCCAAAGTTTGCATGACAACTCGTCTAAAACTTGATGTTCCCGAGTTTTCAAAGTGAGTGTCCGCAAAATGTCTCATGTCACAGTCTGATAATTCTGATTATGATTCCAACGATGAGGTAAATAATCTTAAGACAAAGGTTAGATCTTTTTCCAAAGATAAGTTATGTTTGTTACTCGACGATCTACTTGACAAATGTCGTGAAAAGAATGAAAATCTTGACGCTATGCAAAATCAAATAGAGGACATAGCCGAAGAAAGTGTTTGTCTAAAAGAGTGTCTAAATGAGATAAAGCAAAGTAACATCATACCTTCTCTTAAAAAGGAAGTCAAGAGATTAAAGAAATAAAATGCGAGTCTTGTTAAAGAGGTTAATCTCTCCAATGTCACTGTGAGTTCCACTGTGACATCTGCTGTTAAAACTGAAAATGAGTCATTAATCCGACAAGTTGATAACTTAATCAATGAACGTGACTCATTCTTAAAGAACCTCAGCTCATGTCAGAATCATGTTAATAATCTTGAAGAAATCTATGAGATGTTAGTCGATGAGAATAGTGTTGGAGTGAGTGTCCTCAACAATAGTGCGATCACTTAATTAAATCTCATTATCAAGAATACAAAGGGATGATTAATATTATAGTCAACTAGTTCACATTAATCAGTAATGATTGGCTTGCTAGAGTTTGACATTATTGTCGTATGACGATGGTGATCAGTTGATCCCTTGAGGTCACACCGAAAGGACAATTCCCAAATCATAAAGTAAAGTAATTATATATTGATATAGATTAATTGACCCCTTGGATTGAAGAAGTTCAATATATATATATGACACTTATCATATTATTATATGATTAAATGAAACGCATTTTGGTAATTAAATGTTATATTACCAAAGTTGTAAGATGTTTATGAAACATTAGAGATAAGACTAATTGGTTAATATAATTACAATAAGTTGTAAAATATATATATGATATAGACCATTTTACTACATGTATTTATAGATCATCACTTAAAATGTTGAGTATGATTTATTTGGTGAAAGATTATATTTAAATGTTAAATATGATTTTATAAAATTCTTAACATGTTAATTGTCACATGTCACACATACAACAATTGACAAAATGTATAAGATAAAATGTATCCCATATTAAATTATTAACCTATGTATAACCGGTTATTTTTTGGGTGGTTGTAGGTTAGTATAAGCATGCCTTGAGATTAAATGCTAAGACATGTTTAATACCCTAACTAACCTAAGTCTACACTAGCTACATGGGTAAGGGAGAAAGCAAGCATGCTTGTCCCCCTTCCCATCTCCCAAAACCGGCATGCCCAAGTGCAAAGTGAAGATAATAAGTTCTCTTCTCCACTTCACAAAAAAGTAGTTGTGTGTTGATTAACTTATCTCACTAGAAAATAAGCACAAACAAGTTGTTCTTACTACATTCTCATACATACATACACCAAGTTATACTACTAATTGTAGTAGTGATAATAAGGTGAAGGAGGCTTCTTGTCACACCTACCATTGTGTGATAAGAAGACGATTTGGGATAGTCTAGGTGCATCCAAAAGGAGGGTCTCTACACTTGGGACTTAGGAAGTTCATCCCTTGACATATAAGCTCAAGAACAAGGAGAGGAAGGAGTCCTTTCCTTTTGCCCACAACTCACCACCGTATCATGGCTTAGATCATTTATGGATCAATGCAAATTCGAAAAGAATTGTTCTAATTTCGCGAATTGGAATTGGCAACTTTGCCTTGCCACCAAAGGTGATGGTAAACTTCGTTACCTTACCAAGGCTTCTCCCAATGCTCCTAAATGCAAGGTCAACTAAAGCGGTAAGGGAGGCATATGAGACCTACCAAATAGAATCGGCCACGATCAAGAATGTCTTGATCTTCTCTATAGATGTCGAGCTTCAAAGGAATGTCATAAAGATGAATTCCACGTATGAGATCTACACTAAACTCGTGACCGTGTTTTCACGAGCTCTTAGGATCATTCAATATGAAGGCGCTTCTTAATTTTTCGACCTTAAAAATTAAGGATGGTCAATATGTTTGCTCCCACATACTCAAAATGATTGAGCATATCGAGGTACTAAGAAGCAAGGAATAACGATTCCCGAGCAACTTGTGATTGACCGTGTACTCCACTCCCTAAACCGTATCAAAGGTTTTGTTAATTTTAGGGTGTACTTCAACATGCAAAACGTCACCACGACTCTACATGAGTTGCAAAAATTGGTTGTGCAAACCGAGCGTGATATGGGCTACCATGCTAGCACTAGCAAAGATGTTTTGAACATCAAATGGCAAAAGCAAAGGGAAGTTAAGAAGAGTGGACACAAAGGGAACAAGCCCACACCTTCTAAGGACAAAGAAAGGCTATTGGGAATAGTTATTCTAAGTCTAAGAAGGGTGTCACCTTCAATGACAAGTGCCATTATTGTAATGGTATAGGCTCTTGGAAACGTAATTGCCCCATATATTTGGGAGATATTAAGACTGGACGAGTTCTTCCAGTAAATAATAGTTCTCCCGAATGTTTATGTTATTGATATTAATCTCAACTTTGGTATTTTGATACAAGTTGTAATTCTCATCCTCCTAATTAGATTAAGGGCATGAGAAGAAAGACAAAGCAAAGCAAGCTTTAGGGAATCTCCAAGATGAAGGAGCTAAGGTAGCCACCACATAGAGAGACTTAAGGAATAGCTTGGCATTCTTGCTATTTGTCTTTCTAGTTATTTTGAATGTCGTTTTGGAACTTTTGATTTCCGTGTTAGACATGGAAAGTGGTTATTATTTCCATTATTTAAAGGACAATTGTTGTACTATATAATGATAGCTTGGTTTTCAACCCAAGTCATTATGTTTGTGGAATTTATGTTCTAAACCTTTCATTATACAAAGTTAATATCTTAAACATAAAGTATTGTGACAAATTGATCATATGAGAAAATATAATGATTGGATCATTATAATTACCTAAGTTATGAATTGGATTCTCACTTATGGACTTGTGACTAAATATCACAACTTATTGAAATAAGAAAGATCAATTGCATAGTCAAATCGAGTTAATGAACTCACATTTGGGGATTTACAATCCATATAAGCCCTAAGATAAGATCTTTCAAACACCAATTAGACTCCATACTAGCTATGGAAGGGTTAAGAATCCTAAATTTGTTCAAGACATGGATAAGAGTCCAAGTATTTTGCTTAAATAGAGTGAGTCTATAGAGAAGCTAAAATACTAAAGTCTAAACAAATAAGTCTACTATATATCGCTCAAAGTTAATAAGAGTTAATACGAGCATCATACCCCACTTATACCTGGAGAACAAAGCTGTTTGTGACTAAGGAATAGAGCTCATGAAGCTATCCTTACAAGAATTTTCTCATTTACACCTAAAGAAACAAAACTGTTTGTGGCTCATGGTGCTATCCTTCACATAAATAAGCGTATTTACTAAAGGATAGAGTGGGAGAAAATATGCCACAAACAAAGACAAGAGAAAATGCTCTTAAGTCATCCAAGGCCGGAAGCTTATAATGAAAGCTTATAGTGAAAATATCTACTTTTTGAAAGTAATAATTATGATCTATAGATTGGCGGTTATAATTTCCAATTCGAATTTGTTGCATAAGAGCCTTAAGAATACAAGATGGATACATACATATAAAATTACATTGGGAAGTTTGGACCTCCCTAGGATGAATAAAACTTTATTGTAAAGTATTGTATATAAGTTAAAATATTACCATCTTTGAGATCCAAGATTATTGCATCTACACCTCGTTGAAAGTATATGTATGACAAAGTGACAAAGAGTTGTTTAAAGTTACCTTTCTAAATGGGCATTTAGAAGTGGACAATTTGTTGTATAAAACTTAGGAGATCAATGTGTGATCCTAAGAGAGCACTTGAGAGGTTGTAATAATCATTGCATAACAAGAGAGAATGGTTTCCTCGCATTGTCGAAGAGCCATGTTTATGCATGTAGTTAAGTGGGAGCTAGATCTATCTGTGTGGACATGAGGATTAGTGGGAGTGAAAAATCATCATGTATGGACATGAAGATTAGTGGGAGCAAAATAGCTTCCATGTATTGTATGTATGAGACATATTAATCATTAGGAATGATGTACTAACATTGCCTTCCGTGGAGGAGTGTTTAGGAAGTCATTTCTAGATGAAAGACTTGGAAGAAGCATATTGTATCTAAGGCAAGAATATCTCACATGTCTCGTATGTAGGAGACATATTGATCATTGGGAATGATGTACTGACATTGCCTTGCGTGGAGGAGTGTTTGGGAAATCATTTCTAGATGAAAGACTTGGAGTAGGTATCCAAAATCTATAGTGATAGATGAGAGAGGATACAAGTGATTGCTAATGTTTCCGCCATTAGGCCAATCATATATGCCAAGATATGCATATACCTTGATAAGTTGTATGCTTGGAGCATGACAAATTGATAACAAGTAATCCACATGAGAGTCATTGGATAGCCTTCAAGAATATCCATGAGATTCTCGAGGAGAACTATGAGTTTATTCTTTTGTTTGGTAACAATAACTTAGTTGCGTGTTAAGTGTCACACGAACCCAAGTTTTCAAACCTGTAAAGGATCTGACAAAATCCAAGGCTAAATTTTTGTTATATTAAAAATGAATAAATAAAAGGGATGATTGAAGTGTCAATCATTGAAAATTCTACAAATAGAGTCTTAGTACATAATAATGAGGATGAGGTGGATTATAAGGATCTAAGAAGTAGACCATTCCACCAAGATACCCACCACGAGGTTATCATGATAACAAGTGGGAGCATCTTTCAAGATTCAAGAGCCCAACACTAGATAGAGATCTAGTGAGTTACTTAGATAAACTTCATGTTATTGGGAATAACGATGATTGGAAAGAAAATAAGCAATTCATAAAGTTAGAACAAATGGATACATGGTATATCCACCATCCAAGCTTTTATTGCATTTAGACAAGATGGCCATGAAGTGTCATGGAAATTTTACACTTTATATTATAAGATATGAAGCAATAACTTTGTGTTGATTGTTCACATATGATAATCACATTTATCGTTTGAGTTTATAAAACTCATTTTTGTGCTTTGTTATATCCAAATAGGTTGTAGTGACAACTTTGAACCCTATTAAAGTGAATTGGATTAA
Source organism: Heliosperma pusillum (assembly GCA_022085475.1). Taxonomy (NCBI): domain Eukaryota; kingdom Viridiplantae; phylum Streptophyta; class Magnoliopsida; order Caryophyllales; family Caryophyllaceae; genus Heliosperma; species Heliosperma pusillum. Next base: position 127,085 of record JAIUZE010025797.1, on the reverse strand, counting down.
CATGGTATTTGCCCCTAGTTGCTTACATGAGGTGACGTCTTGAAGTGACTAGAGTGTGATGCAATTGATGGCAAGTTCAAGTGCCATAGAGTCATATGAGATGACTAGTCGATCACATAGACAGACTGTATGGGACACTCTGTCGGGCAGTGACCGCTTATAGAGTTCTGGCAATTCATAAAGCCTGGTCGTGGCGAGAGCTACTATAATATTCTTTTCGAGTTAATTCTTTGGACTAGAGACTATTCGACAAGTCGACATCGTTTCTGATTGACTTTGATTTTTGCCCCAAGACATTTTGTAAAAAGGGGTCAATGGGCAATTATTGGGTCATGAAGGACTGTGAGCGTACAAAGGGAGTAGTGCGATAGGAATTGTCCAACCCCTTGTCAGGGTTATCCAATATCTCAAGGCCACTCGAGGAGTAGTGAACTGGAAATGTGTGGCCACGCACGGAAGGGATCTACGGTAGATAATTCCGGTCAGCCAGTTACTCTTCAGATCGAGGAAACCACTCTAGATATGATCACGAGCAAGTACGACCTGCAAGACACCTTACATTGAGTGGGAGATTTAAAATAGGACAAGAGAATTGGTGACGCATACTTGTTGGGAACAAGTGGGAGATTGTTGGAGTGAGTGTCCTCAACAATAGTGCGATCACTTAATTAAATCTCATTATCAAGATTACAAAGGGATGATTAATATTATAGTCAACTGGTCCACATTAATCGGTTATTATTGGCTTGCTAGAGTTTGACATTATTGTCGTATGACGATGGTGATCAGTTGATCCCTTGATGTCACACCGAAAGGACAATTCCCAAATCATAAAGTAAATTAATTATATATTGATATAGATTAATTAACCCCTTGGATCGAAGAAGTTCAATCTATATATATGAGAATTATCATATTATTATATGATTAAATGAAACGCATTTTGGTAATTAAATGTTATATTACCAAAGTTGTAAGATGTTTATGAAACATTAGAGATAAGACTAATTGGTTAATATAATTACAATAAGTTGTAAAATATATATATATATATATATATATATATATATATATATATATATATATATATATATATAGAGAGAGAGAGAGAGAGAGAGAGAGAGAGAGAGAGAGGTGGGTTCAAATGAGTCACTCCTTCTCTTTTGAGTCCTTGAGTCCTAATCCAAGCCATTGGATCAAGAGGATGAATGGCTAGGATTAAAACAAAATGGAGGGTCAAGATTGTGAGATACACACAATCCAATCCCTTCAAACCCTAATATATATACCCTTTCTTCACTCATCTTCTTTCATTTTCACATTTCTCATTCTCTTTCTACCTCCCTTCTCTCTCTAACATCCTCTTTAAAAAAAACCAAAAAAAAAACCTAATCTAATCCCACCGACCCCACCCCCACCGCCCCCTGCCGTGCTTCCCCTGCCGCGCCTCCCCCTTCCCGATGCTCAACCGCCCTCCTCCTCCCTTTTCGTACACCACCACAAACACCACACCCACCGTCATCCTCCCGCCTCCTTTCTCGGCCTCCTCCTCCACCCTCCCCCCTCCTCCCGCCTCCATCCTCCCCTCTGCCTCCCTCCTCTTTCCGTCCCTTTATTTTTTTTTTCTATTTTCCAGATCTGGTTTTGGGTGGTATGGGTTGCGGTAGTGGTGGTCTTGCGGTGGTGGTGGTGGTGTGGGGGCAGTGGGTCGACGGCGACAACAGTAGGGAAAGGAGGATGGGGGGTTTGGGGTGGTGGGTCGGAATCGCGACAGAGGGTGGGGGGGTTGGTGGCGGCAGTGGGGTGTTGTTGATGTCGCCGCCTCCTCACTTTTTTCAGATTCACTTTTTTATCTACCACTATCATTTCAAATCTTATTTTTTATTTTTCAGATTTACTATGTTTTCTATTTTATTTTATTTTAGATCTCATTTTTTTGTGTCTTTTTTTTCTAGATATAGTTTATTTGTTTTTTTTTTCTAGATCTCATTATGTATTTTTTGTTTCTAGATCTAATTTATTTATTTTCAGATTCACTTTTTTTTTTTTTTTCGTTTTTCATTTTTTTTGAATTTCTTATGATTTTCTATTTTATTTTTATCTCGTTTTTTATTTTTTTTGTTATTGATTATTTTTAGATCTAAAATTACACAGTTATGGACTAAAGTTTCACTAGTATGTAATAAAGTTTCACTGTATGAAATAAAGTTTCACTAGTATGAAATAAAGTTTCACTAGTATGAAATAAAGTTTCAGTAGTATTTACTAAAGTTTCAGTAGTATTTACTAAAGTTTCACAATTATGTACTAAAGTTTCATTAGTATTTACTAAAGTTTCACTTGTATTTACTAAAGTTTCACTATTATGTACTAAAGTTTCACTAGTATTTACTAAAGTTTCACTAGTAGTATGTACTAAAGTTTCACTAGTAGTATGTACTAAAGTTTCACTATTATTTACTAAAGTTTCACTATTATGAACTAAAGTTGCACTGGACTAAAGTTATCTTATTAAGGACTGAAGTTACTAAATTAATGATTATAGTTACATTAGTATGGACTGATGTTACACTAGAAAAGACTAAAGTTACCTAAACATGAGTTACACTATAATTAACTAAAGTTACACACTTAATAAATGAAGTTTCACTAATAAAGGTTAAAGTTACACTTATTAAAATATTAAAATTAATTCATATTTTAACTTAAAGTTACGCAATTAAGAATTAAAATTACACTCATAAAAAACTAAAATCACATAAATTTGTTTAAAAATTATATAAATTCAAATTTATATACTCGAAATCACATTTTAATTTAAAGTTACAAAAATGATGGTTGAAGTTTCACTCTTAATGACTAAAGTTCGCCTCATAAAAAAACAAAAATCACATAAATTTGTCTTAAAATTACATAAATTCAAATTTATATACTCGAAATCACATTTTAGTTTAAAGTTACACAAATAATGGTTGAAGTTACACTTTTAATGACTAAAGTTACCCTCATAAAAAGGTAAAAATCACATAAACTTATCTTAAAGTTACATAAATTCAAATTTATATACTCGAAATCACATTTTATTTTGAAGTTACACAAATAATGGTTGAAGTTACACTTTTAATGACTAAAGTTACATCATTATGTACTCGTAATGTAGGTGAAAGTCATTAAAACCCACTCATTTGGTTTTAATCTTGTCCCTTCATTTTGTTCTAATCTTGTCCATTCATTTTTCTTTTAATCTTAGCCTTCCATCTTGTTCTAATCTTGTCCCTCCATCTCTTTCATCCAAAGGGCAAGATGAGTACTCATGGACTCAATTTTGAAGGTGGACTCATTATAACTTGACTCTATATATATATATATATATATATATATATATATATATATATATATATATATATATGATATAGACCATTTTACTACATGTATTTTTAGATCATCACTTAAAATGTGAAGTATGATTTATTTGGTGAAAGATTATATTTAAATGTTAATTATGATTTTATAAAATTCTTAACATGTTAATTGTCACATGTCACACATATGACAATTGACAAAATGTATAAGATAAAATGGATCCCATATTAACCTATGTATAACCGGTTTTGTTTTTTGGGTGGTTGTAGGTTAGTATAAGCATGCCTTGAGATTAAATGCTAAGACATGTTTAATACCCTAACTAACCTAAGTCTACACTAGCTACATGGGTAAGGGAGAAAGCAAGCATGCTTGTCCCCCTTCCCATCTCCCAAAACCAGCATGCCCAAGTGCAAAGTGAAGAGAATAAGTTCTCTTCTCCACTTCACAAAAAAGTAGTGGTGTGTTGATTAACTTATCTCACTAGAAAATAAGCACAAACAAGTTGTTCTTACTACATTCTCATACATACATACACCAAGTTATACTACTAATTGTAGCAGTGATAATAAGGTGAAGGAGGCTTCTTGTCACACCTACCATTGTGTGATAAGAAGACGATTTGGGATAGTCTAGGTGCATCCAAAAGGAGGGTCTCTACACTTGGGACTTAGGAAGTTCATCCCTTGACATATAAGCTCAAGAACAAGGAGAAAAAGGAGTCCTTTCCTTGTGCCCATACTCGACACTAGCAATGTGAGGAAACTGTTCTTCTCTTCATCTTGTTTATTTTATTAGCATGTAACTAGATCTTACATAAACTAATTAAAGAGTTAATTAGTTAATCTTAAGAAGAGTCTTAAGAGTAGGTATATGAACCTAACAAATAGTCATGCTAAAGCTGCTTTTGACAAAGTTGGACATCTAAATCTTGACCTTCTTGCTAAAGTTGAAAACTTGAATAAAGAGTTAGTGGTTGCAAAAGATTTTACAAGAAATGGGAAGGAAGCCAAACTGTTTTAGAATTTCTCACAGGTCAATCTAAAAATGCTGAAAAGAATGCTGGACTCGGTTTTAAGCACAACAACGTTCATTGTTGCGTTCGAAACCAAGACCCAAGCAAAACTGATTTTAGAAGAAGAAAGTACGCTGACCTTCCTGAGTATATAATTTGCAATTTTTGTGGCAAGACCGGTCATGTGTTTAATGGTTTTTCTAAGAGATGGAATGACATTAATGAGAACTTCACAGTGGTTAGAAAGATATGGATCCGAAAAGACTTGATTAATGATGCGATTCACAAAAAGGGGCCCAAATTCATTTGGGTTCCTAAACTAAAAGTTTGATTTCTTATAGACATTAGTGAGAGGTAGCAACTATTGGTACTTGGATAGTGGATGTTCTCGTCATATGACGGGAAGTGAAAGCCAATTTCTCTTACTACAAGCCTACAAAGGTGGCATTGTCACATTTGGCGATAATAAGAAAGGTGAAATTGTTGCAATCGGGAAGGTTGGTAAGTCATCGTCACATTGTGTCGACAAAGTGTTGCGTGTCAAAGGTTTGAAGCATAATCTTCTTAGCATATCTCAATTGTGCGATAATGGTAATATTGTTGAGTTTTGTGCTAGTGAATGTCGTGTACTACGGAGAAATATATGGGAAGTTATTTTGGAAGGAAAAGGTGTTAGAGACGTTTACTTGACTAATCTTTGTGCGTTGCCAAGTTAAACATTATCTTGTATGAGCGCTTTAAAGAACGACTCATGGCTTTGGCATCAAATATTAGGACATGTAAACGCTAGAACATTAAACACCTTTAGAAAACTCGATCTAGTAAATGGCATTCCTAACATGAAATTCGACCTTAATAAATTGTGTGAAGATTGTGCTAAAGGAAAACAAGTTCGATCCTCCTTTAAATCCAAAAATTTTGTTAGTACTTCAAAACCTCTTGAACTTCTTCATATTGATTTGTGTGGTCCTATGCGAATAAGAAGTAGAGGTGGTAGTCGTTTCTTGTGTGTGATTGTTGATGATTATTCACGATTCGTTTGGCTTCTTTACTTGAGTTCTAAAGATGAAGCATTTGATGAATTTTTGATTTGGTTGAAAAAGGTTCAAAACAAATTTGATTTGAAACACATATCTTTGAGATCCGACCATGGAACCGAATTTGAGAATTCATCATTTCTTACATATTATAATGAGCATGGTATTAGCCATAACTTTTCCGCGCGTGCTACACCTCAACAAAATGGGGTTGTGGAGCGTATGAATCACACTCTTGAAAACATGGCTAGGACTATGCTCATTAGTAGTAAAGTGCCAAAAAAAAATTTGGACCTAAGCCGTCAAAACATCATGCCACATTTATAACCGTGTTATGATCCGAAAAATGCTTAATAAAACTCCCTACAAACTGCTTAAAGGAAGAAAGCCTAATTTATCCTATTTGAAATGCTTTGGAAGCAAATGCTTTGTTTCACAACAATGGAAAGGATAATTTATGTAAATTTGATGCTCGTAGTGATGAGGCCGTTTTTGTTGGATATTCGGATCGTAGCAAGGCTTATAAAGTATACAATAAACGAACTATGAAAATGGAAGAAAGTGTACATGTCATTTTTGATGAGTCTAGTCTTTTTCATTCTGATGAACAGGAAGAGGATGATGAAGATGAGGACTTTGAGCTTGGAATGATTCGACATGACATGGATGAAATACATAACGAGGAAGAGACTATATCACAGTTGAATCCACTATTGAATGGTGAGGCAGGTCAAAATTCAAGGGGAACGAATCCACTTTCTGACCAATATGAGGCTAGTACATCCAGGGGGAATGGGGAACCACATGAACTGAATGAACAACTAGAAACGAACCCTCATTCAAACTCACCAAATGAAATAGATGTCACTGTGGAACCCACTGTGACATCAGAACCCGAAAATGCCTCAAGCTCACAAATCGTACCTAGAAAGTGGAAGCACCAATCATCTCACCCCTCTCAAACTTAACCAGTGACCTGAACTCGAGAAGAAAGACAAGAGCATCCCTCAATGATTTATTTGCATTTCATGCGTTTCTCTCACAAACCGAACCGACAAATATCACCATTGCCCTTGAAGATGCAAATTGGGTGATAGAGATGCAGGAGGAACTTAATCAATTCAAGAGTAATGAGGTATGGCATCTTGTCCCTAGACCATCTGGTGTGACCGTAATTGGTACCAAATGGGTCTTTCGCAATAAGCTTGACGATTCGGGTAATATCGTAAGGAATAAAGCTACACTAGTGGTGCAAGGATTTAAACAACAAGAAGGTATTGATTACAATGAAACCTTCGCACCGGTAGCTAGGCTTGAAGCCATACGTATGTTAATAGCTTTTTACGGCTCACAAAGGCATCAAACTTTTTTAAATGGATGTCAAAACGGCTTTTCTAAATGGTTATTTAGAAGAAGAAGTCTTTGTTGAGCAACCATCGGGCTTTATGGATAATGATTTTCCAAACCACGTTTTTAAATTGAAAAAAGCACTTTATGGTTTAAAACAAGCTCCAAGAGCTTGGTATGATCGCTTGTCAAAGTTTCTTTTAGAAAATGGTTTTGTGCGTGGATCGGTTGATAAGACATTATTCATAAAGTCATAGTGCAATGAACTATTAATTGTGCAGATTTATGTCGATGACATTATTTTTGGTGCTACTAATGAACTTCTTTATTTGTACTTTTCAGAACTAATGAAATCTGAGTTTGAAATGAGTATGATGGGAGAACTTGGCTTCTTCCTTGGGCTACAAATCAAGCAAACTCAAGATGGTGTGATGATTCATCAACAAACGTACATAAAGGAGATGCTAAGTAAGTTCGGAATGACTAACTCGAAACCATACTCAACAACTATGGTATCATCCATTAAGCTTGACAAAGATAAGAATGGTAAGAAAGTAGATGAAACGATGTATCGAGGTATGATCGGTTAATTACTTTCTTTAACTGCAAGTCGTCTGGATATATTGTTTAGTCTGTGTCTTTGTGCTTGTTTCCAAGCTAGTCCTAGAGAATCGCACTTCATTGTCGTCAAAAGAATTCTTAGGTACTTAGTTGGAACGCAAAGATTGTATCTGTGGTATCCCTCACGTTGTCCTTTTGATCTTTTAGGGTACTCGGATGCGGATTACGCCGGAAGCGTCGTTGATAGAAAGAGCACGTCCGGAATTGCAACTTTCTTGGGTCCTTGTTTAATTTCATGGGCTTCAAAGAAACAAGACACCGTAGCTCTTTTCACCGCCGAAAGCGAGTATGTTAGTGCCGCATTGTGTTGCGCGCAAATTCTATGGGTTCGACAACAATTAAAAGACTATGGTATTGTATTCGATTCCACTCCTATTTTTTGTGATAATACAAGTGCCATTAACATTTCTAAGAACCCGATACAACACTCAAGAACTAAACACATTGACATAAGACATCACTTTTTACGTGATCATGTGGAAAAAGGTCAAATCCGTCTTAACTTTTGTAGAACCGAAAATCAAATTGCCGATATTTTTACAAAACCGCTTGAAAGAGAACAATTCGTAAAAGATCGGTTGGAAATTGGTTTGTTGGATTGCGCATAATTCTATGAGTAGACGATTTGCCTCAATGATTGATTAGAGTGGTTAATACATTTTAATGTGTACATATGTGATTAAGTGTGTTTTGTTAACCATGTTTGAATGTTAATTAAGAAGTATTATCCTTTGTGTAATAATGTGACATGCATAGAACCAACAAAACAATTCACCAAAATATCACATCACCTTTCCTCCTTCTTCATGCCTTAACCATACCACATATAACCTCCCTCATACCTTCCATAACACTTACATTTCTACTTGAAATAATGCCTCCTAAGAAAGCCCAACTCAAAACTGTCAAACAAATTCGGGATTTGTTCAAACCAAAGCCCACGACTCCCTCTACATGTAAGTTGTGGTGTGATTATCAATGAAGTTGTAGAGAACATTGAGAAAGAAATGGAGGAAAGTGAAAAAGTGTTTTGGAGAAGAAGAAAACGAAGAGGAAAATGATAAGGGAACCGAAAAAGGAGATGGAGAAAAGGAGATTGTTAAGGAAAAAGAAGTTGAATTTGAAAAATGTAAAAAAAAAAAAAATAGGATGAAATAAAGTTTGAGAAAAAGAAAAGGAAAGGGCAAAACCGAGTTGAATGAGGAACAAATCAAGGAGTTGAATGATCTTTTTAATGATGAAGATTTGTTCAATGATGGTGAGAAAAACGAATCGAAAGCAAAAAAATCTGTCAAAAAAAAAGTGTGAGGATGGGAAAAGTAAAGAGGTAGTGGAAGTTCGGATGGAAAATACGGAGTTGAAGACTATTCTTACCGATCTTACCAAAGCCAGGAAAAACCGATAATGGATATGATGATTGATGAGGACGATAACGATGACATGTCCTAGACCTCTCGGCCCTACTCTCTTCTTAACCTATCTTGTTTCCTAACCAAGCCTTATATTATTTTGCTCGTGACTTTATGTTTGTTATGTTGTTGCATGAACTTGGTAGTATTTGTTTAATTTTCTTGAACTATGTGGTTTGTAAACTAACTTTGTCACTTTGTTGCATTAGAATGTTATTCTTCCTACTTGATGATGTCAAGAGGGGGAAGTTATTAAAGTTGTGTGCATGTGTGATTCAATGACTCTTAGGCTTGCGTTCACCGTAAATATGTTAGCTTAGCGAATTGAAATTCTACTTAAGTTAGTATAGATTTGACCAAAGTACCTTAACCATGTATGCGTCTTATCTTGATCATGTTTTGACTTGTGATATGTTTAGACTTGTGAACCTTGACCATAGATTGAGGGGGAAGAACACAATCAATTTTATTTGTCTTGCCATCATCAAAGGGGGAAATTGTTGAGACCATTTCTAGATTAGATTGGTTGATGATGCCTTAAGACAAATTAATCTTATTGTTAATATGAAGTGTCTCTCATAAGTTTTAATCGTATAGCTATGGAAGCTCAAGTAATCGTTCATGGTTGCACAAGAAGATCAAGAGATGTAGATCGTCATTGTTAGAGTCATAGTGTTGTATAAGAGATCATTAAACTCGATTCATGCTAAGTACTTCAAAATTGACAGTGACATGTCACTGTGGTTTCTGGCTCTTAAATATTTCGAAAATGTTTGACTCTTGAAAATTGTTTTCCAAACTTTTGATCAACATTTTACATTGCTAAAATTGTGGTTTGATCTTTATAAATTAGAAGAAAGCTTTTAGTTGTCTTGGAGAAGAGGTAGCTTGCACAAAACGACACTTGCCAAAAAGAGGTAGCTTGCACAAAAAGACACTTGCGTTATTTGTCTAAGTGTGGGTTGCAAGATTAAGCATACTAGTAACCTAGATTACTTGTGCAAGTCATTCATTTTGCTTGCATAAGGGGTCATGGTTTCTTGTGCCTTAATTGACCTTCTTATTTGTTGTTCAAGCTTCAATTGTTTAATATTTTCTAACACTTGTACTTCATTGTAGTGTGTTATTTTTAGTGTGAAGTATACTCTACTTTGCATTATAAATATCATACTTATTTAATTTGAACAAGTGTGCAACAACAAAGATTTATAAGAAAAAAGACTTTGGGTTTTATTGAGTAAATTATCTTTGCAAAAACCGTTTAACATTACTTACTTAATTGTTTTGCAAAATATTTTTCTTAAGTCTTTTACAAAGAGCTAGTTCGTTGCAACAAAGCATGCATTGTGTTTGATGATCTCGTGTTAGTACTTAATCGTTTTCTCCACCGTTCATTTTGTGAACATTTTGAGAAACACAAGTCTTGTAACAAACGAGTAGAACAAGTCTTAAGATAGAGTTATCTTGAGCAACTAGCAACTCAAAAAAGAGTTGGGGAAGTCTCTTGTTGGAGTAGCCTTGAGCAAGAACAACTCGAAAGAGTTGAGGAAGTCTCTTAGCGGAGTAGCTTTGAGCATAAGTCTTGGTGTGGAGTAACATTGAGCAAATAGCAACCGGAGTAGGTTGGAGAGTTGTTTTATTATTAGGGGTCTTTGTTTGTATGAGTTTATTTCAAAGATGTTTAATAAGATAACGTTGGATGTAGGTCGCGGAGTAGTGACCGAACCAATTGAAAAAACATCCTTGAGTTTTGTCTATTTCGTTTTTAATATTTCCACTGCACTCAGAATTCACTGTTGATTCCACTGTGACATTTACTTGCTGAATTTTTGTTGAATACTTCTAACTTTCTAGTTCTAAGTGTTAACTTCTGCTTTCTTCTAAGTAGTGTCTTAGTGATCATAGAGTTTTTAAAGAAGCTTTAATTAAGCTTAAAATTTTAAATAGACACCTATTTCACCCCCTCATCCTCTTAGGTGATCTCGCCCTTGACTCTGTAATATTTTTATTTTAATAAATGTATAATAACTGACACTTTAAATGTCATTCTGATCAAATATTTAATATATATTTAATACATACGTCTCATACAATTCATAGTAAAAGCAAAAATAATGGTCGCGGGAGTAGTGAAAGTAATAGTAATAGCGGTCAAAGTAGTAAAATTAATAATATTAAATGCGGGAGTAGTGAAAGTAAGATTAAAGACGACCGATTAGTGAAAGTAACAATAATAACAACCCTACTGCTGCTAGTTCTTGGGCATGGAGGAAGGTATGTGAGAGAAATAACATGTTTAAAATGCCATTACTCAAGGATTATAGATGGATCAGGATGAGCAATACACTATTGCTAAAGTTTATGCTTGGCTGTCAAACGAAACAACTATGAGAGTATGGTACAAGATTGTGTGGAATAAGCTCAATATGCCAAAGCATCAGTTTATTGTCTGGCTTATCTGTCAAAAGAGGCTAATGACCTTAGATCGTCTGAAGAAAATGGGGATAACTACATAGAGTTTGTGTTTTAATTGTGGAGATAAAGAAGAAACTCACCAACATCTCTTTCAGGAGTGTGTTTACTCGAATCTGTGCTATAGAAGCCTTGAAATTATGCTGCATATGAGATTTTAGAAAGATTTTGAACCAACCAGTATGTTGAAACTGAGGAGGGTCTCTAGCTTTGTTAGACTGATTATTTCCGCTTTGTTTGTGGCCATACAGTATGGTATATGGCACAACAGGAATGTGTGTAGAATTGCAGGCTATCTGATTAGGCCTGAGAGACTAGTTCAGCAAGTTCAGGAGCAATGTCGAAAGAAGTTAACATCTATTCAGATGGGAGGTATCAAACATGCTGATAAAGAGTAGTGCATGGCTAGAGGACTGATATAATTCTGTTTAAAATGTTCTAGTTTTCCTAATGTTTTTTCTGTTTGTTATATTTTAAGGATTGTATGGTAAGGATAGTTGATCCTTTGATGTAAAGGATGAAATTGGTTAGGTTGTAATGGTGTTTGCCCTATTTTGGGGTTATTTTTTTAATATACTTACATTTCACCAAAAAAACAATAATAACAGCGAAGTGAAAGTTGCATTAATAACTTGAGAAAGTATGAACAATTACCTAGTAATCAATTTAAGAAAAAATATTTTATTTATTTACATATTAAAGCTTTATAAAAATTAACATGAATAGTGAATTTAACCGCAAAAATAACGACTGTAGTGAAAGAAGTTATAGTAACCGAAGGAGTAATGAACGTAATTATATTAACATGATATATTGTGAAAGTAATAATACTAACCACGAGAGAATTGAATGTGTCTCATTATTATTCATTGATAAATTGTACATTTCATCAGAATTTCAAGATGTATCATTGAGAAAAGTATACTATAAATGATAAATATATAAGTTAAACAAATCAAATGCAATTATATTAAATTTGGAGTAAATTTAAATGGTAAATAGAATAACCCAAGCGGCGGAGTCGAGCACCAAACCTAGTACAATAGTACTGTATATATAAACCGGAAACCAATGGGTAGTACTGGAATGACAATATGACATAATAAACATATTAAAATTCATATACAGATAGCTTGGATATATAAAGATGTTAATTATTCAACATATCAATATTATATACGTAGGTAAAACCATATCGCCTCGTGCACTGGGGCTCATGTGTTACCTTCTCTAGCCTGGATATTCCGGATAAAACCATATCACCTCAAATCAACTAACTTGAGGTCTAAACTAAAACAAAATGATGGTATTAGCCGAATATAACTCAAATTTTGAATTAACTCCTTTTGGCTTGAAGTTGATTGAAACTTTGACTCATTATTATCAGAATCCCGATTCGATTTTACGATGTTTTTACGATCCAAAAATGCTTTATCAATCCTGGATCCTACGATTCCATCATGGTTGTACGTAGAATCCTACGATCTTATTCATTTATGAAATATCTATAGATAAGATCATATATATAATATGATTCCGCAATCCACTTCTTTAGTAAAAATATAATTATATATTGTTATATAATGACATTGTAAAAGCAAAATCTTACGTAAGTTATTATAAAAATATATTCATATGATATAATGATACTAAAGTCATTTATCATCAATATTTTATAGATAAATATTACTAAAGAAGTGTTTTATCCACATAAAAAACTACATTTAATGAATTTGTTAGATCTTACGATTCCATAATCTGTACCGATTCGATACCGTCTTCTTTTCAAAACAAAGTAGAATCCCACTCATACCAACATTGCTTTGATTTACTGTTCATGAGTTGTCTCTTTAACTTTAAGATGATTTTAGGCATGACCAATAAAGAGTCGTACTTATCTAGATATATGACAAATGACAGATGACAAAAAAAGTAAAAAAAAAAACGTGAACACACAACTAGAAAATATAATCTAAGTAACTTGGTATGTAGCAATTGACCCAAAATTTACCTTCTTGGTATAGCAAAGTCACGGCGGGCAACCTGAGCCTGGCACGACTCTGGCCCCGCATGGCACGGGCATGTGACAAGTACGGGTTGGTCAGGTTCAAGCAAGATTAGGTAGAAAGCGGACCACGAAGCGATTTTGAGAAAACTATCGTCCTCGGGCATGGCCCGAGCACGACACCGAACCTGGCATGGCGGGCCTGGTACGGCCCATCCTGATTCCAGGCCCAACTTGATTCGAGGAACAACTCTATTTTGCCTCTTGGAATTTTTGACGTTATAATTCGGTCGTTGTGCCTTTTGTTGTTGTTCAAGTTTGTATTCAGCGTTGATATGACACCAGGCACAAGAACCTTTGGCCCCGATATAGACGTCGTTGTGCCTTATTTTGTATTGTCTTAAATTATTGGGTTGTATTTTGAGACATTGTTTTAAAACTCTTTAATTTCCTTGTTTGACAAGGAAATTTGTTTATTTCCTTTTATTAACAAATGGTTGTAATTGGATATTAGTGACTTGGTTTTCAACCCAAGTCCCTCTCGGTTTGTGGAAACTTTTTCGTTCTAAAAATTGTCATTATACTCTACTTGCATAAATAATGATGATCATTATTTACACATATTTTACGCTTCCCTTAGATACATATAACTCGATTTACCGTATTTCTTTGCTTATTTATATGCTATTTTAACTAGAATATCGATTATGCCGCTTCTTTTTTGTTTTAATGCAGATTGGATGCATTTGGAGCTTTTTGAGTTGTTATGGAAATCGAGAACGAAAGAGAAGAAAAGAAGAAAATTGAAGAAACATGCCATTTTATAGGGATGCTCGACCGAGCAAAAGTGCCTTGCTCGATCGAGTCGTGCTGATGGCTGCTCGATCGAGCAGATTCACTTTGCTCGATCGAGCAACCTACTTTTTGACGGCTTTTTCGTATTTTCCTAAACTAGTTTAACCTAATTTATTAGATTTTATTATAAAAAGAAAGCTCGTCTTTCATAATTAGGATGCTTTTATATTAGAAACTCAAGTTTTCTTTGCTTTGCCTCTGGATTTTATTCATCAAGACTATTGTCTTTAGTTCAAGCTTGTAATCGGTATTCTTAAATCTTCCTTTGTTATTCAATTAGTTACCTTCTAGTTCTTTAATTATTCTTTGTTGATGCTTTCATTGTTGTTAATCATGTTTTCTTTATTTATTATCGTTGTTATTAATATCGTTATGAGTTGCTAAATTCCTTTCTAGGGTTGAAGGGGGATCTAGGATTGTTAGAAAGGGTATACTAATTAATTGAATTGCAATTGCATGGTCATCGTTTGATTATCATTGTAATTCTAGTTGTTTGATTACTGGCCAGGATTAATTAACTAATCTCACGAATTAGGATTAACACCGACCGGGTTAAGACTAAGATAGGCTACGATAATTGAATAGAACTCGTTTAATCATAGCGATCGCATGTTAGATTGTAGATCTAAAGGGCATAATTGAATCGACCGATCGTGTGACCTTAGATAACTTTATTGCATGATAGTTGACTACATCCTTACCCCTGAATAATAATCCTAGTGAACCTGTGACCCTAGACTTTTAATCTCATTTATTTCAATCTTTTATTCTCATTGTTATTATTTATTGTTATTGTTTTCTATTAGCTTAGAATTACAAATCAAAACCCCGAAATTGTTACTATAGAGACGCACTTAGTTTAACAGATTAGAATACTACCGCCTCCATGTGGATTCGATACTTTACTTACCGCTGACTATTAGTTAGTAGTGAATTAGGTTTACTTTGATTAAGGTGACGCGACTTTACCCTTATCAAATAACATAAATTGTATCGACTCAAATTGATCATATAGTATTATGATGATTGGATCATTATAATAATAAGTTCAAAAGTTAAGAATTTGATTCTCACTTTGAAAGATCAATTGTTAAGTCATAATTGAGTTATTGAACTCAAAGAGGGAATCTACCAAACCAATTTGCCACATCACTGATAAAGAAGAAAAATGACATGGATATGAGTCCATTTCTTTAGCTTATAGAACTAGTTTATCTCGAAGCTAAGATACGATGTCTTTTCATGAAGTCTTTAATAGATCATTTAAGGTCAAGTTGTGATACTTCGACCTCCCTCACAATCATGAGTAAAAAATTGTTTGTGACTCATGAGCCTATCTTTAAACAAAATAAAAGTATTTTTCTAAAGATATAGTAGGAGAAAAAAAAGCCACAACGTAAAACTAGTAAGTAACTAGTGATGAAACCAAAAGAAAATGTTCTTAGGTTAGACTCAAGATTAGTGAGAAGACCAAAAGAAAGCGTTCTTAGGTGAATCTTTCGACTAGTGAGAAGACCAAAAGAAAATGTTATTGATGTAATGAGATTATGATCTATGAAGTGGCAGTACCTCGTAATTTCAAAATTCGATTTTTACATAAAAACCTTATGAAACTGATTGGAATCTATGCAATGGAACGATTTATTTGGAGTTGTCCAGTAATAGTTGCGTAGATAGACATGAAGATGTCTGCAAAAACTAAGTTAATGTGTAACTATGCTAAGATCCAAATCATCAGTAATATAACTCATAGTGAGTGTGTACAAGATCGATACACAACAAAACCATTTTCCAAATAGGGATTTGGAATGGGATGTGTACATGACACAGCCCAAGGTTTCCACCAACACTTAGAGGTTGTGATGATCATTTCTATTATGTGATATAAGAATAGTTTCACTCGAGTTGTTGAGAAGTCAAGTATGGACATGAATTTGAGTGGGAGTTAAAGTCATCATGTATAGACATGAAGTTAACTGGGAGAGATTGTCTTCCAAGTAAATGACGTATCACTCATTGTGAATGACGTATTCATATTACCTTTTGTAAAGGAGTGGTTGGATTTTCAATTCTGGATGAATGAAGGCATCATGCATACTAAAATCAAAATCTATTATGGAATAGAAGACTTTAGCTTGGCATTTAGACAAGTGTCTTATATTGATAAGATTCTTTTTCTATTTCAACAAGTTGAGTAGGTTATTCATATTGATGAAAGTGGGATCACTATGAAACGGTCATAGTCATCCATCGAACCTAAGATTTGTTGATCACGTGATTACTAACGTTTTCGCCATTAGGCTAATCATGTATGTCATTACATGCACGTACCTAAACGACTTGTATGCTTGGAGCATGACAAGCCAATAACAAAATCAATCCATATGACTATATGAGAGTCATTGGATAGCCTTCAAAAAAGCTCATAAGGTTCTCGAGGAGAACTAGGGATTCATTCTTGCGTTTGGTAGAGAAAACTTGGATATGTGGTAAAGGTTGCACAAACCCAAATTTGCAAACTTATAGGGATTTGTCGAAATCCTAGGCATACTTTTGTTATATAAGAAGCGAATAACTAAAAAGGATGATTGAAGAGTCAATCATTAGAAATTCTACAATTAGAGACCTAGTACATTATGATGAGGATAAGGTGGCTTACAAGGAACTAATGGTAGATCCTTTCACCACAATGCCTATCAGTTATCATGATAACGAGTGGGAGCATTTTTTAAAATAAAGAGCCCAAGACTAGATAGAGATCTAGACATGTACGTAGATGAATTCATGTTATAACGTTGAATGGAAGGAAAAAGCAATTCATAAGGTTGGAATATATGAATACACGGTATACTCACTACGCGAGCCTTTATTGCATTTTAATATATCGCCATGGAGTGTCATGGATGATATAAACTTTGGATTATAAGAAATGAAGTAATAACATTGTGTTTATTGTTCATATATGATAATCACATTTATCGTTTGAGTTTCTAAAAACTCATTTTGCGCTTTGTTATATCCAAATAGGTTGTAGTGACAACTTTGAACCCTATTAAATTGAACTGGATTAACATAAGCATTGGCCCCTAGTTGCTTATATGAGGTGACGTCTCTAACAAATGGTTCCTTTTATTAACATTTTAAGTCACAATTTATAATTACATGTAAATAAAATGGGTCATCTCATATATGGTTAATATAATTTACAACAATTTGTAATTATAATCAACCAATGGCTAGGATATGTAGTAAAAGTCGGGCTAGTAAAACATGGACACATTTTATATTAAAAAAACTTATCACCAAATGTAGATATTGTGATAACACATTAAGTTAGCGATAGTAATAATGGTACCAGACACCTACTTCGACACTTAAGAAAATGCTCAAAATGTCCATCTAAAGGGCAAAGAGCAGTTGACCAATTTAGAGATGGAAGTGGGTTGTGCCTCGTGCCGGCCCACCGTGCTTGGAGAAGAAAATGGCACGGCTCAGGCCCATGAAAGTGGGCTTCTTGACGTGCCATGTCGTGCCAGCCAAATGAAAATGGCGGCCCAGGCACGGCCCACGGCCCATGTGTGTCGTGCCGTGGTTGAGCGTGACTTACCAAATCATTCACTTTAACTCAATTTAATTTTTTGTATTCTGATAGTGTCGTGTCGTGCCTAGGCAAAGTCTTTTTTCTCAAACTTTGGCCCAGGCACAGCCCACGGCCCATAGCGTGTCGTGTCGTGCTAGACTGTGCCCACTCCGTGTCGTGCTAAAATGGGATGTGGGCCGTGCTTTGGCGTGCTGGCCCAACGGCCCACATGCCCACTTCCAGACCAATTCGATCCCATGACCAATCGCACACTTATCATTATGATGAATGTGCTGCCCAATTATCCCAACATAAATAAATGAGTAGGATCGGGGGACAGTTAGGAATAAGGGTATGCAACAATATAGACGCAAAACAAGTGCTTATTTCTGAGTTTGATAGAACTAAATGTAAATGTAATATAACTGCGGATGATTGGAATTCTTTAACATATTTTTTTTTGTATTTATGCATTATCGCTCAATTATTGGTTGGATAACGATTTGAATTTACAAAAACGAATCATTGACTTCGCTAGATTAGGACTCGCATAACGCAGCAAATATGCATAGCCTATCATGAACGGTATTAATGAATTTGGATTTGCATCAAAAAATTCATCTGTAACTTTATATAATTTATATGCCATGAGTTTTGTGGCTAATATGTTAAATACTAGTTAACAATAAGTTCTTTTAGATGGTAAATTTCTGCATGTTAGAAGTGCATGTGATGTTCATGTATTAAAGATTTTTTGCTTGCCTTAAACATTATTATGATAAATTTAAACATATTGTTATGCATTTGAATACGGTCAAGTTGAGACGTCAACAATGGCGTGGTTTTTATAAAGCAAACGGTATTAAATACATCAAATTTCCCCTAGAAAATAATACTAGGTGGAATTATATGTACATTACGTTGAATGCTTTAATAAAATATAAACATCTTACTGTTTTTTGGAGCATATGTTTTTTCCCATAACATATTACTCGAAGAAGATTGGCAAAAAAAAAAGAATTGTATGTTGATTTATTAAGTGTTTTTGGTAGTGAAACAAACCCTTTCTCACATGTATATAAACTTAATTCTCCTTATTTATTTGACAATGTTATTCCTATTGCCCAAATTTTTAACAATTCTCGTGCTGACGTTGCCTTTAGCGGGTTTCTTACTGAAATGGAGTCCAAGTGGCTTAAGTATTGGGCCGACATTCCTTATGTGTACGTTTTGACTATTATTTTAGACTCTAGGTGGAAATTTAATGATGCTACACATTAAGTTTCTATGTATAAGAATTCGATGTGTGTAAATTCTGATTAAAAGAAGTGTATAGAGAAGAACTTAAAAGTGTTTATTTTTATTTTTTTTGTATAAAACCATTATCAGTTTGCTTATTGTAATTTCACTTGTGTCTCTTTCTGTTCCAGTGCAATTAGTAGTAGTAGTAGTAGTAGTAGTAGTAGTAGTAGTAGTTGTTGTTGTTGTTGTTGTTGTTGTTGTTGTTGCAATTAGTAGTAGTATTAGTACACTACAAGAATTCTGGTTTCAGGCGACTATAATAAGGCGACTGATTACAGTAGTCGCCAAATTGGCGACTAAAAAAAGACTCAAGCGACTGAAAGTAGTCGCCAATTTGGCGACTGAAGCATTCTTCAAATTTTTTGGAAAAAAACACGGGCGACCAATTGCAGTCGCCAATTTGGCGACTGAAGCATTCTTCAAATTTTTTGGAATAAAACACGGACGACCAATTGCAGTCGCCAAATTGGCGACTGAATAGGCCATTTGGCGACCGCCTTCAGTCGCCAAATTGGCGACTAATAAATCGGTCGCCAATTTCGGCTGTAGTAGTAGTAGTGGTGGTACTGGTTTTCGAGGGGCTGCCTTTAACCCTTTCTAAAAGTTTAATGAGTCAATTACAAACCAAATCGGCGACAATCGACTCCAACATTAAACTTTGCAGAGTATGAAATGTACATAAGATACGATTATATGAGAGGTATTTCCAATATGAGGTAAACAACCTTGACTTTTTGCATTGGTGAGACGACTCAAAGGATGGGACTTCCTGTGATGTCCGCCCGACGAGGGACTTCTTAATTATTTAAGTTTCTTCGTGGCATCCAAAAGTGTTTCAATAGGGCAAAATGGGTTTTGGATGAAAAATAAATCAGTCTTAAGATTCGATACCTCCGAATATTGGTGTGCTACAAGGATTGGATAGATGCCGAGGCTCGAAAGCATAAAGATGTCAGACTATGAAATCAAAAATGAATCCGAGGACCAAACATGCACCGTGTTTAAATACTTGTATTTTGTATTTTTTTCTTGCTTATTAGTTATATTAGAATAATATATAATTAAATAGCACAAAGAGGCATATTTCCCTCTCTCTAGAAAACCAAAAAAACCCTAAAACCTAGCCTTGTGCCGCCGCAGCCGCCATCCACGCACTACCCCCTTCCTCACCCTATCTTTTCGCCGGAGATAGGTCTTTCCTTGGCCTATCTCCGGCGAATCATCCCCTCCTTCCTTTTCCTTGTTTCGCTTTAACCTCACTCCTCCTCCTTGGCTCCCCTTGGAACGGATCTCAACGCGACGGCCGACCGTCTAGTGGTGGGTGGCTGGTTTGGTGGTCGTCGGTATCCTCTGCCTCCAATTTCTCGCTTTTTCCGTCGGTCTTGCATGTAACCAAGGTGTGTTCCCCCTTCCCCTCGCCCCCTTCCCCCACGCCTGGTTATGGCTATCCGGGTTCAAGTTTGGTCGATGGGTATAGCCCATTTGTTTTTGTGTCTTAGGAGTTTCCTTTACGGTTATGGGTCTGGTTTGATTAGGTGTTCCCCCTCCCCCTCGCCCCCTACCCCCACCTGTCGGCCACTGTCTCCGTAATGGATGTCGGGTTTTGTTTTGTGTCGTCGCTTGGTCTAGTTGGTCTAGTTGCAGGTAGGGTTGCGGTTCTGCGAGATTTTTTGAGGCTTATGGATTGCCTTGGCTCGGGTGTGATGAATGTCAGGTTTGTTTGGACTGGTCTTGTTGTGGTTGTTGGGCTCTTCTTCCAGTGTTGGAGTGAGGTCGGTGTTGGCGGTCTTTCGATCTGTCGGCTTTTTGTTGGAGTGAGTGAAGCTTAAGCGGGGTTTTCGCGTTGGAGGTGAAGTGGTAGGGTCGAGTAGGGATTGGGTAGTGATGTTGGTTGAGTTGGATGCGGTGGTCTTCCCTAAGTAATGTCGCTTATTTCAACTTCCTTTCCTTTAATGTTTTTTCAAATAATCGTCTCTTTTGAGAGACTTTCCCTTAGGTCGTTTAATTTCATGGTTCTTGTCTTAAGTTGGTATTCCTCGCTGAAAATGACTAATTGTCTGGTTTGTGCGGGATGTGCCACTGGGAGTTTGGATATGCGGATCTTTGGATTCCTCGTTTTTAGTTTGCTTGACTCTTTGAGTTGCTGGTCTTTGGACTGTGAAGATTTAGCTAGGTGTAGGAGAATCCTCTCCATCGGAGGCAAGTCTGTTAGGCTCGCATTCCACCATCCTTTTCTACGCTCTAGTGGCGTAAGTACACCTAGTTCATCTCGTTGGCCTTTTGGAGTTCCTAGCATCACTGAAGACGTGGAAGAAGTTGACCGTCGTCCCCAAGCTACATGTCTCATCCAGCATGTTTATATTATCAGATGTATCTTTAGTTATGGCATAGTATCGGCTTCTTTAGTTTTACAATTTGTTTTTATGTTGAATAATTATGGATGTAACAATGGTCATATAGGCCATAACATCATGTAATTTCACTCCTTTACGGCTGCCAAAAAAAAAAAAAAAAAAAAAAAGAATAATATATAATTGCAATTTGTAAACATTGTTTCATCATTTTTTAATAAAATTTTAAGGTATTTTTTAAAATCATTTCTTAAAATTATAATTGAAATTCATTTTTCATCCCATATATCCATTTAATAAATACATACTTATTTTATTATTATTATATACATTATTTACAATATAAACATTAAATATATCAAGCAAATCGTGTTAGTTTTCAACGGCTGCGTTTTTTGGGCTCTGATACCATGTTAAGCACTGAGAAGAGAGAGTCCACTTTACAAAGCTAAGGAGGTTCTCCTTTAAAATCAATTGACAATAGAGAGAGTAGCATGTTGACTTATAAGGTGATAAACTCTTTCCTTCTTTATCAATATGGGATTACACTCACATGTGGATCTATTGGATTTCTTCACAGTGGGGGAGTCGGGGTGGCATGACACGGCCTAAAAGTCCATTTGACCGTGCCTAAGACAGGCACGGGGGGTTGGAGGCACGGCAGGGGGTTGGAGGCACGGCACGGTCCGGGCCAATGCCAGGTCTACTACTTGGGGAATGAAATAATGGTCCGGCTGACTTTAGGTTCATGTCTGATATGGAACCATGCTACAGTTGGGCCTTAAATACTAGGGGGTCCGGGCAGTACAATTCTTGTAATACTGATTACCTGACCATATATTCATTAAACAGTCAGTGGCCTGGGTTTCAGTTTTAGAGATTTCCAAGGGTAATTAAAATGAAATACTCGTAAGCCAATGCCTCACACTAAAATGAAATGTAAGCCTGCTTTTTATCTGGGAGCTGATAATGTCACTCGAAAATTACTCGTGTCACTCAATTATGTGAGTAAATGATTAAATTAATATAAATACATACTCTCACAAAAATGAGTGGCATAAGTAATTTTCAAGTGACATTCACAGATTCACTTCCCTTTCATTTTATTGGCAATTTGTTGTATATCAAATTAGAATACTGAATAGTTCTCGGAGTGCAATAATATTTTATCAGTGACTTTCAACAACACACTACTTCGTTCCAACAGTTGTTTCCTCCCAAGAATTTAATATACACAACTCCCACATAGGGTGGCAATCGGGTCAGTCGGGTCGGGTTTTGGTCGGGTCATGTCGGGTTCGGGTCGTATCGGGTTCGGGTCGTATCGGGTCAGACAACCCTTTCGGGTCGGGTTCGGGTCGTTATCGGGTCGGATCATTTTCGGGTCAAATGATACATCGGGTCGGGTCGGGTTTGGGTCGGGTCGTAATCGGGTCCGGTTATTTTTTCGCAATATTTCAATATTTTTCCATTAAATCTAGTTTTAAATTATTATTTGGTTTAATTAATTCATTATTAAGTCAAACATATCAATTTAAACAGTAAATCACTTTCATTTTGATCATTATTAAGGTTAATAATTGTCAGAGCGTCAATTTAATCGGGTCAATATCGGGTCGGGTTCGGGTCACTGATTTTCGGGTCGTCAACGGGTTACGGGTCGTCAACGGGTCGGGTCAGGTCGGTTTCAGGTTGCAGTATTCTCGGGTCGGGTCGGGTCGGTTTTGCTCGGGTTTCGGGTCGGGTCACTCGGGTCGGGTCAGACTTGCCAGCTCTACTCCCATATGTCATGCTCTCATATGTCTAAGCTAGCTACCTTCCTTAATATTTCTATGCACTACATTTATATGACATTGTTGTTTGCTACACTACATCACTATCTCGTACTTGTAAGTTATAATCTGTATTTAATTTCGGATCAATCGATATAAATGTTGAGTTCTATGCTTCTATATAAGATTTTTTATTAAGTTAGAAAATATGAGTGTATCACATATTCACATTGAGAAAATGACAAGGTAATTCACTATTTTGTGAATCCAAGGAGGGTTTTAACAACTCCAGACGCTCCCACATTAACGAAGTGATAAGTAACAAATTATAGAATAATAGATATATTATTTTCATGTATAAATTATATATGTTGTTATATTAGTAACGTATTTAAAAATAGTAAATTTCGATTAATATATTATCTGAATATGTCACATACTAAACCCATACAATTTCACCCTTGTTTAATTGTTTACTAAACCATGCCTTAATATGGAATAAATGGTACGAACTAGTTGTATTTAAGTAACAAGTGCATAGTACATCTCTTAGCTTTTTTTATTTACAAAGCCTTAACTCCTCAAACAACGTACTTAATTGTCGTTACACTTGTATTAAACAACAGTCGGTCTCATTAAAAACGACACATATCTGTTTTCAATGATAATGGGTCGAATCAGCGCCTCTCAGAAGGAGGCAAACAGGAAACTAAATGAATCTCTACTTACCTTCCCACTTAGCTCCTTGTAAGAGGGGATCTGACCCGTCTTTATTGAAAACGGATATACGCTGCTGCCTTCCACCAGAATTTGTGATAAAACAAATGCAATTAAATCTAACCTCTTAACTCTCAATATCAAATCCATAAATTCACAAAAAGCAAAGCAACCCCTCAACATCTTCCCTTCCCATCAACCTTCCATATGTTATTTCATAAGTACCCCATGTGAACCAAAACAAACAACGTTAAACATATAACTAACTTCTTCTTCCCTTTTCCTTCATAAACAATGGCTAAAAACACTAATCTTCGAAAACCTACCAAGGAAAGCCATAGAACTAGAAAGACAAATCTACCCTTACGAAACAAAGAAACACAACCACAACAACAATCGCAACAACCACCACCACCATCGCCGCAACAACAACAACAACTACCATCATGGGCAGTAATGAAAAACATCCTTACTTGCAAACACCTTGAAGTTGCACCACAACAACCTCAAAACAAGAAACACAAACAAAAAACAACACAAATAGAAAAACCAACAACTGAAGAAACAAACAACAACAAAAAGAACAAGAAAATGAGATGTTCAGGGTCACTATGCAACAACACAAAGGTGATGCATAGACCTGAGCCTTCTTCACCTGAAACCCTACAAAGAAAAACCAGAACTACTCCTGGTAGTAGCAGTAGCAGCAGCAGTCACGAAGGGTCGAATCGGTCATATAAAACACTTGTTTTAAGTGAAATTAGCAACACTAATAATAGTAGTAGTAGTAATAATAGTATTAGAAGTAACAATGTGGGTTTACACAAGTCATCATCTTCTAATAGTAGTACTAATTACTCAGTTAAGGGAATGCCATTTAGGAGATTTTCAGGGTGTTATGAATGTAGAATGATAGTTGATCCTGTTTTGGCATTCACAAGAGATCCTTCTCTTAGAGCTACTATTTGTTCATGTCCTCATTGTGGTGAAATCTTCATGAAACCTGAGAATTTGGAGCTTCATCAAGCTGTTAGACATGCAGGTATGTACTTTGCCTTACTTTCCTTACTTTCTCTTTTTTCAGTTACTTATTTGAGTAAATGTAAAATATGATACTCCCTAGAAATTAATGAAAATGACTTTTAACTGTATGAATTTACTATATATATATCGAAACCAGAGACGAGGCTAGAACCGAAACCTTTCGCTTGTATTATATTTATGTTAAGGTCTCATGTTCAGTGATTATATGTATGTAACAAAATCCATAACCTTAATTTTTTTCGAGAGTTTGAGATAGCGAGTGCTACCCCTTAGTCCTTACTACCAAATTAGCTCAGTCCCAATCTTAACGTAGTATTTACTTAATTAATGCAATTTTTAATGTAATTTTCGCACCCCGATGAACACGAAACGATTACTATAACATGTAATGTTGGAAACAACTCGACCATCTATCCTTATTACCTGGGAGTTTTTGAGACACTGGTAGTATTAAACAAAATGTCACCTTTTGTTTTCATTATATATACAAGTGGAAAGCTTCTGCTAATTATCTTACAGTCACATTGTCTAAACAATAAAAAGTGAATAAAAGTGAGAAAAAGAAGTCACACAATTAACCTTGTAGTTTAAGCATAGAATTTTTATGCTCTAGGCTCCATGTGAAATGATGCAAGAATTAACTTTAGAGCACTTTAATACTTACTTTTTACCACACAATTTTTTTGACTGACTAAAAAATTAAAGTTTATATTTATTTATTTGAGCAGTGTCAGAACTGGGTTCAGATGATACAAGCAAGAACATAGTAGAGATCATATTCCAATCAAGTTGGTTAATGAAGCAAATTCCAGTATGCAAAATTGATAGAATTCTCAAAGTCCACAACACTCAAAGAACAATCAATAGATTTGAGGAATATAGAGATTTAATCAAGTTTAAGGCTACAAATTTGGCCAAAAAACACCCAAGATGCATAGCTGACGGAAATGAGCTTCTAAGGTTTTATTGTACAACTTTCAAGTGTTCTTTGGGATTAAATGGGTCATCCAATTTATGCAATTCAATACCACATTGCAACATTTGTAGCATTATCAAAAATGGGTTCAAGCTCATTGGTGAAGGGCTCACTGAAAAGGGCATATTGACCACTGCCTCGAGTGGTCGTGCCCACGAGCAGGCTGGAGTTGGGCCTGATGAGCATGAGAGGAGGGCAATGCTGGTTTGTCGGGTTATAGCAGGACGGGTCAAGAAAACCCCAGAAGGCGGTGTTGTGTCACAGCCGGAGGATTGTGACTCGGTGGCCGGAGCTACCGGAGTTTATTCAAATTTGGATGAGTTGTATGTTTTTAACCCTAAGGCTATATTGCCCTGCTTTGTTGTTATCTATAGGGGTATTTAGATGTTTTGATTTAATTAGGGCACAAGAAGTTTAATGTACAATAATTAAGTATTTAAGTTTAATTAAGCTTTGATTAGCGTAAAACTTTAAATTTGTTAGGACAATGGTATTAATGAATTATGTACTATGCATGGAAGTGATGGCCTAAAAGTTGGAAGATCAAGGCAGGAGCAATATACGCCGGCTGCCTAAATTTTGCCCCATTACTCTCAAGTAAATGGAATTGTACGATTTCCTCTTTAATGTACCGTGCTTGGCGTTTCTTATTCAACTCATGTAGGTTATACACTTATACATGCAAATTAAAAATAAAAAAATAAAAAAGTCAAATAATTGTATAACTTGACAAGAGGGTAGAAATAATAGTTGGTTTCACAAATACATTCCAACTAAAACTAAACTAAAATTATGTTAAATAAAATCAAACTGAAATAAAAACGAGTTAAAATTAAGCTGGAAAGAACCTGTCCTAACTCGTAAGTGGATTAATAACCTCCCATTGAGACCCCATCAACATAACGTTGTGCACACATTTGTCCAACCTCCAAAAGTAAACGTTTATTGAGAGTGTAAGTCAATTACTATGGGATAAATAAAATCATAAAAGGGATAAAAAAAAATGGCGCACTTTTGAGCAAGTTTGGTTGGAATTAGTGCTTAATTAATTGAGTAGCCCATGAAAATTGAAGAAAGGGAATGGCGTAATAAAAGAGGTATATGGGTCATCAATGTCATGTAGTGGAAAGGGAGAAGATGTGTGGAAGATCGTGGCTTCTTGAAAATTGTTACTACAAGTTTCTTCCTCTTCCAAAATGACTTCATTGTGCTTTGGAAGTTTTTGACTCTTGTTTTGTATTTACTACGAGTATCCTACATTTTGCCTTACAATCTGCCTTCTTATGAGTCATGGTTTTGGAGTATGCAATTTATGTCTCCATTGTTGTGCATTTGAGTGATGGGTGTGTTAGTTAAGTTCAGGGAGTTAGCTAGAAACTTGTGCACAAATTCTCATCTTTTTTTTTTTGGTACAGAAGAGGGGCTAAACCCCCTAAATAAAAGCAATACTAGCTAGTGACAGAACGTGGAAATCAGAGGTATTTTTAGTGGGGTTTATCTGATTTCATTGAACCCCTGTCGAAAGAGATAAGAGTAATATTATAGTATATTGTTTTAACCTCGAGGTGTTGTCTCCAAACCCCGCAACTTACATTTTTTATATATTATATTTAATAATCGAACCCATCGATGAAGTCCTAAAAACAACACTAGCAGAAACGCAACACATAAAATATCATCCCTTAAGATGGAACGGAGCTCTTGAGGAGGTTCATCTAGAATGACGAGATCATAAGAAAAATTAATACCGTGATTGGCACACCAATCCGCTGCTCGATTCGTTGCTCTATATATATGCTCTACTTTAACAATCCATCCTTGCATTTTAGTTAATTCTATGCATCTACTGACCATTGGGCGAAGGCTACTGCTTAGTAGTTGGTCCTCATTGCCGATGCATTTATTATGGACATGAACCAAAAGCTTACTAATCCCCATCGACCAGGAATACTCTAGCTCAGGGACAAGAGCGCACAACTCAACTCTCATAGACGAGCAAACCCAGCAGAGAATGAGAATGTCGATACAAAATTTCTTATATCGTCGCGAACAATTCCCCCACAACCAGCTAGTCCCAGGTTTTCTCTAAATGTCCAAATACGTGCAAAAGAGATGTCAACCGAGGGAATGGGGGTTCCAACAATTGTAAGAGATGCCAACTGAAGGGAAGGGGAAGCCAACAATGGAGAACCTCGTGTCGAAAGGATGACCCCAGATATGGTACAAATAATACGAAGGGATCGAAAGCTTTTTTGGAGGTTTTGAATTGTTGTTGAAGAAAGTAGTATGGATTTACTTGATTATTTTCTGCTTGTCCAAAGACGAAGTTATTCCTCCACCGCCAAATCCATCAACAAGTGATGGCGAACTTCATCGACCAATTTGGAGACATAAGAGATAGTCGTCATTGGCATTTTTTCGAGACCCACTCAGGAAAAGGAGTAGTAAAGAAACCTTCGAATGATGCCAAATCTCCAAGTTGTTGCCATAATTCTCGTGAATATGGGCACTGACGAAGAAGTTGGTCCGTGGTTTCATCCTCCTCCAAGCACCTCGGTCAGATAGGGTCGTCAGAAAACCCGCTTCTAACTCGATTATAATTGCACATTAATCTTTCACAAACTCTCATCTCTGACGGGTTAAATATTACCTACATAGATAGATAAAGACAATGCATTTATAACTCCCTAGATTTGTCTTTAGCTATCCATGTAGGTAATATTTGACCCGTTTTAAATTTGTGGCAAATTTACTTGGTAGTTCATGGTTACCACATCTCATGAATAAAGTCATAAAATCGATTTTTTAAGTTTTCAACCAAACATTAGATAAAAACCTTAATAAAAGAAATCGAGCCTAATTTATATGGTATTCAACAATGTTCAAACTCACGAGGGAGAACTCTTTCACCCGTACGTTATACACAACATAGACCCAAACTAAATTCGAGGGTGAAAAAAATAAACTTATCTTCCATTCTTCATGAAAATCATATTGGTGATAACTTTCTTTTAGAGCATAAATGATCAATAAAATGGTTGTACAACCTACACAAACCTTATACTAGCTTTTATACACACAATAAGTCTCCCTTGTAATGGATATATTCGTCACAAGTTTTCAAAGGGTCAAGTATCTCACACTTGGGTAGATAAGACAAGCTTAAAAATCATAAATAAATTGTCTTTTCCTATTCATATGGGTAATATTTGATCTATCACAAGCTTGTGACGGATTTGCTCATCACGAATGAGAATTTCCGTTATACACATGATTACTATGGAGTATTATAGTCTATGTAGACCTTGTATAGTATCGCCTCTGTCCCTGTCATTTGTTACATTTGCTTTTGGCACAAAGATCAAGGAAAGAAAAATGGATCATTTGTGGTTCTACGTAATGGATGACATGTGCATAAAAATGTTATTGAATGTTCAATTTACTCGTAGAAAACCCTCATAACATAGAAAGATAAATAAATAAATGAAATACTCTAAAAAGAAAATAGTAAACAAATGACTCGGACGGTAGTTGGTAAGTTCAATTTTACTTATACTGCGAGAAGATGAACTCAACAATGCAAGCCTTCACCTCCTAATTAACGCAAGTCCCAAAAAAAGCGGGAAATAAACCATAGTAATTTAGTCAGAACGACGCATAAAGATGAAGAACTCATGCCTAAAAAAAGTTCACTTGGAATGTGCTTTTGTAAGTGCTATGGATAACTAAATACTCAATTACTCATATATCATGTATACTAATACTATAAAGAAAAGGAGATGGAATGATTGCGCAAATAGCACGAGGATGAAAAAAGAACTCTACTATCAAAGGAAAGCTGAGGGCCCAGCCAGTGCCATCACAAAAGGGTGGCTAAATGTTAACTTCATTGACCAGCCCAGACCCATCTGCAGTCCCGTCTCAAGACGCGCTAGCCCCACTTGCTTCTTTGTGAGAGAGATCTGACCCGTCTAAAATTGTAGACGGATATGCCCGTCTACAATGAGACCAACTGAAAATTCTACTAAATGTTTTCATCCTAAAACAAATTTATTATACAAGTACTCCACTGTATTTGTAAATTAATAACACTTCCTACATTAATATTTCATCAAACAATAAATCAACTCAAGAACAAATACTCAAATAGAGGTTATACTAACCTTAAAAAGTTATCAATGAAATGAGCATTACCATAGACAATGAAGGAAGAAAGTTAGACCATGAATTGCATATCTGCATTTTGTTGATCATCTTGCAAATATATTTGACACCAAAATTTTGCTTCGGAACTCCTGTTTTCAAGCCAAGTTCCTGATTCATAGCGCATCACCACAAGACAACTCCAATCCAAACCCGAGCTTTCTCGTGCAACTTTTGATACACAATCTATCGTCAGTGAATCTTTTGACCTGACTTGAAGAACATGTTGCATAACCAGTAACTAACATGACAGTTAAGTCGATTATTAGCTGATGGCCCGAGTTAGATGATCGAGTTCTATCACAGATGAACGAGCCAATACTGTACTTGTGTGCCGGTGATAGGTGAAACAACTAAGGCCTTCAAATGATGAGCTTTAATTTTTGATCTAGGACATCATCTATGTTGGCTTGATTGACAGTAAGGTTTTGAGCTTCCTGAATGCAACTACATTCTGGAAATGGATATTTGTAAATTGAGTTTTTTCGGTTAGATTTGCTGATTCCTGGCACCATAAGCCCTTCTCTATTGCTTTCAACCAGCATTAACTTGACCTTATCTTGTATTTCCAGCCAACTGTCATAAATAAGAAATGGTTTCAAATTTCTGTAATTCTAATTTCTGCGCAAAACAAGATGTCTGTGTTTGTCGATTAAGAGTATCCCCTACAACCCTATCGACAATCGGGGTAGTCTCCATCTGAAAGCAATTTAATACATAGATTCAAGACTCTTATCAACTACGTTTAATTCATTTGCAAGTCACAAATCGAACCTTGACACTTGTTTAAAAGTAGAAATCACCTCAGTCGTAGCAACCAAGTTTAGTACCTAAACAAAAATGAAGTACTATAAACTGAAGTATAAACATGCTTCAAGTTACCAGAAACTGTGGATGCGATATTTCATTTAGAAAGTAATGAGAAAAGTTACCTAATGCTCGTGTTGTGAAATAGAAGAGCAAGCTTTTGTTTGTCGGGTCTGATGGTCTTTGCATGTCCACCATACAAAAATCTGCGGTGTCCCATCAAAAAATGTGGGAAGTTTCCACCCTGAGTTGTCACAAACACCTCACTAAGTAAACAAACTATGTAATCCAGAGCTGCCAGCCTTGACGAATAGCCCTGCAACATGCAATTCAGTTTCATGAAGTCTCCTGATATGTGTGATAAAAGGCACCATTTTATTCCTTGTATTTCAGTTCCAATACACACAAAAACAACATTACCCCAACGCCTCCAAAGATTCATATAAGGGCAGGGTTAGGAGGCATGTTAAAGTCACAAAAGTTCTGTTTTCAGATAACCCATAATGAAAATTAAGTTGAGAATAGCATCATGACTGCTACTCTACAGTAAGTAGAATGCAAACCAGTTTAGTGAGCTTTATTCCATCATGATCTAACAAAAGAAAAGCAAGTATTTGACTTCACTGAAAATTAAAACGACAAACGATATATAAGACGAAAAAAATAACTAAATTTGGCTGAATGATTTCTATCGTGTTGAAAGGTGACAGCAATAATCACCTTGAAATAAGCAAGCTCTTCCTTGGTCGCAAGTGATTCCTTGGTATATAGAAGTGGAAACATTTGTAACAGGGGAGCTAAATGCCTCTCCTCCTGATATAGTTTTCCTGACGCCAAATAGATTGATGTATTGTTGTCGAATCCCATTCCCCTAAGCATCATTCCGACCTGTGCTAGCAGACAGGGCAGAAAAAACAAAGTTAACTGTGACATTTGTGTATGAAGCTTTCTATTAGGAGGGTCTTTACAAATTCAGAAATAGCTTATTGTACATAGAATAAAATCTTAACGTTAGAAAGGGGCCAAAACGAATTAAAAAGTAAAGAATCCAAATAAAATAAGTTTATCAAAATAGTAAACATACTTCCACAGGAGTTAGAGGGCAATTTCCATTCATTCGATTGAGTCCAGGATTGATTGAACTCCCCCTCCGTCTAAATTTGCCTCTCCATCCTTTCTCTCGAACAAAGTCCATGTGAAACTTTTCTCGGAAACCTCCATCGTAAATGCAGCAAGAGAAAGCTACCATGTCCTACATGCCCAATCCAAGACACAAAACTATGAAATTTGGAAAGGAGAAAAATGAACGACAAAAAGAGAGAAAAAAGATACGCAGGTAAACTTCAACTTGAATTGCAATGTTCTTGCCTACCTCCTCAAAGCGTAGATGGATGGATATGTATTTCCCACTAGAACTTGTACTCTTCTCCATCATTCGCTTTACAATGTTTTTAGCAAGTGTCGAAATAGGAGAGGCAAATCTTAAAGCTTTGTAGTTTGCTAGGCATCTTAAAAGCTGAATATCTGGAGGAAGATACATTGCCAATCTATTGGCAAAAGGCGCTAATCGAACAACCCTAACCAACAACAAAGTATCTATCAATCTCTACCAGTGTATAAATCTTAATTATGTCTGCAAATATGAGCAAAAGTCACTATGTGACACAGAAAGCTTTCTCAACTATCTAAACAAAGAAACCTTATGTAGAAATCCATTTAGATACATGTCAATTATTTAGAAATTCATGGAGAGAAACCCGACATACCCTTGATTCCGTAAGATGGGAAGAACTTCTTCATGGTAATAATTAATGGTAGACCACGCAGGAACTCGGATAATTGGTACTCTGCTGATGTTGTTATCGTACTGTTCGATCAATGTGGTAGGCAGTTCACGAATCACCCTTATGTTGTGACCAAGAAGTGTGCTTTCAAAATGATCCACGTCGTAGATATCATCAAATCCACTGCAAGAATCAGTAATTATGAAAAGTTTCAAATCAATCAAAAGAGCAACATTCGATCATCATATTTCACTTTCAAAGGAAATCCTGTTATGGGCAGCTGAAGTATCTTGGACCCAAAAGTCACCAATGTAGATCATTTTTAGAAATTGGAGTGATACACTTTTATAATTGTGGGGGAGGATGTAAGAGAACTACTCTCATATGGTTAGACCCTGCAGCTCTCAATGACAGCACAAGATTACACAATATAACGCATTATACATAAGCCTACTATACAACTTACGCGACCTTGCTCTTGATAACTCCCTCTTAATTTAATGACATTTAACATGTAATATAGTAACAACATAAGCTATATAACTTAAAGAAGTTAAGTTACAAAATTAGGTGTCATACTCCAACAAATCCCTTCATATAAGAGTGACAGCGACATACAGAACATCATACAATATAAAAAAAATATATATAGCGAAAAGGTGAAACCCTTTTTCTTTTTACTCAGGTCATGATAATGGCCAAAGCTTTGTTCACACACTGACTGGAGAACAGAGTGCTTTTATGATCACATTAAATACCAAGACCAGATGAAGTTATCTTAAACAGCTACACAAAATATAAAATACAAAATACCATATTAATCATCCATAAAAATGAGTAGGATCACAAACCTTGGGTCCTGCCAGACATTGTGATACTCAAGACGAGGAATCACTAGTGTCGCATTCAACAAAGCTGCAACAACCACTGCATTGCATATCTGCCACCCGAAATATGACGTATCAGGAAACAAACACATGCTTTCCAAAATACAAATCCCAAGCTTCCACGAAAATAGCTTAGAAGCCAAATCTAAAATCCGACATACCGAAGATCTTTGTTGATTGAGGCCGCCATTAGCTTCAACAATGAGATAACCATTACTTTCTGTACCACCTGAAGAGACAAATTAAGATCTTTTAAGACTACAATCTACATTCCCGAATATTTACTAACAAGCGGAAGTAGTAATACACGACTCTCAGTCTCCTTACCCACTTGCATTCCACCAGTGATGATTTCACAAGACTTGTGCTTTTTTAATTTTTTATACCTCCAAATAGAAGACAACTGCAAGGTACAAACATGAACTGATAAACACCAGATTGTTGATATAAATTCCATATTTGGTGTCAATAAAGCCCAATTTAAGAAAATCATGCACTAAGTATCATACCGCGTTATTCAGTCCTTTTTTTAACATATTGATCACCATATATCAAGAAACAGTCAATTCTGAAATCAGTTTGATGAAACGCAAATGCAAAAAGTGACAAAAATTTCCTTACGCACATCCTAGTCCTAGACTCCTAGATATTACTTCTCTAATGTCTTGTCTTCTATGAACAAATAGTCCATGTATGAAACTAATTATGAACCCAAAAAAATTAAAATCGTTACATGAACACTGCAGCTAATTACTACTCTCTTAACTAAAGAAGATGGCAAATTCTTGTTTCATACGGACCATTTCCATCTGAACCTTAAGACGGGTTTTTGTGACCATTTTTATGGTAACTTGTTTTCCAAAAGTAATTACATTTGATAGGCTACAAAACCCCATCTTATTGGTTCTTCCGACCAAAATGGCTCGTCTAAAGGAAGACCAACTGAAAGAAGAATTACTGTTATCTAATAATAAATATTCATTTCCTTGCATAGACAAAACAAAATTTTCATACTTTCAAGTTTCAACTTTTAATTGCAGCACACTACATGAATGTATACTCTAAAAAAAGTTTCAAATTATGTGACCGGTTAGTGTTTTGTTAACAGCAAGTCTTATTGAAAACGGGCATATTCGTCTTCAATGGAAACGGGTTGGTTTCCCAGTTGCCCTCTCACTTGCCTTTTTGTGAGAGGCAACCCGACTCATCTGCAATGTGTCCGTCTTCAATGAGAATTAGTGTTTCGCTAAAATGTATACAATTTCAGAAGAAATTCCAAGTTAGCGGGGGGACCAGAATTCCAAGTTAGGAGTTAAATCCAAGAAAACACAGGTCGAAAATTTCAGAAGAAATTAACTCCTAACTTGGAATTTTTCACTAAAAAACACGAATAGAGTAACTTTGAAAAAAATCGAAAATTCACTAAAAAAACACGAACTTTTCATTGCTTAGAGGACAACAATCCTATTAACCCATGGCTCCGCCACTTTCACAGCATAACAAGCTAGGAAATTGAAAGTCAACAATCCATTTAATTATAAACAATTTTCAAAATAAGCGAGATTTTAAAAAACGTATACAATCAAATGAAACCGAGTAAACATTAAATAAAAGAGCTATAAAAACCTGGAGATGATTAGAGAAATCGGCGAGAATGTGAGGGCGAAGGTTGAGGAAGATGTGATGAGAGCGATAAACGGAACCAGGTGGAGAATTGGGGAAAAAGAAGAGAGAGAAAGATCGAGCGCATAGTAAGAGTCCACATATATATAGTAACGGTAATATTAGCCAGTATCGGAGACAACGCCGTCGCCGGAGTATAATGCCGGCGTATATCATTTTCCGTCGAGGTTTTGACCGGTTTCCGATGGTTGCTGCGGCCCCGCATTTTTCCATTTTTAGAAAGTGGTGTTGTGATGGATGCTGTGTTAAGTCAATTGGCCTTTGGCCATGCACAGTGCTAAATATGGAAAGTGTGTGATTACTCCGATTAGTGAGAGTTTAAGAGGACTACTTCATTTTGGGTTCCACATATGTTACCACTCCAAATATTGGCCTACTTATTTTTTTTTTTTTTTTTTTAACGATATTTTATATAGCCGGTTTTAGTGAACACTGATTTATATAAAGAAAACGGGTTGAATTGCCCTCTCATAAAGAGGCAAGTGGAATATTGTCTACCCACTTCTCGTTTTCATGAAAGACAGGCATATCCGTCTTCAATGAGAATTTGTGATTCGAAATAATACTTTTATGTTATTTGATTTTCTTAGGGGTACCCTTTCCTTTATTCTAAAAAATTTTGACATGAATTCGGAGCGCGACGACTCTTTTTTGACAATTGATCGTCTTCTCGAGACCATCAATTGGCAAAAAAAAAATTGTCACTTTATGAACGTGTTGCAAGTGTTATGGTAAAGGTCAAACGTTTTTAACTAAATAAACTTTAATCGACTATATCTCATGACTACGAGTTCATAACATAACGCTTTTTTTAATTGATCGTTTTTAAGAGATGTTTAGCTTGAAAAAAAGATTTACTGCTTTTTGAGTTCGTAACCAAGGATTATAAACAGTCAAGATTTTTAGTCAAAAAATGGATACCATGAAATATGCAAAAACAAGGGGGCACACAAATAAAATTTATGTGAAACCTTGGACACCCAAATTGAAATTTTACCTTAAATTAATCGATAATATTGACTATAGTAGTATAACAATAAATTAATACCGAGTAGGTCTACTGTTCGACGCACTATTCATGTGGCAATAAAACGGACCAAATGTAACCACATTTGGTATGTTTGACTGTTAGACGGAAATTGCTCGTCCAACGGAAATACCCCGTTTAAAACAAGGAGTGATTATCTTTCAATAATAAAGGCACTCTCTTAAATTAAATTCATATTTTTCAAATTAGGTGAATCGGATTAAAATTGTCATCAATTATGAAATATTGTAATATTGTAATTTAGTTGCATGAATGAGCAAGTTAGCATAATAATCCAAGTTAACATAATATTCAAGGAATGAAAAATGCATGGCCAGGAATCGTGGAAGCATTAAGAAATCAGAAATGACAGTGAGTTTCCCGTATATTTCTGTACTGGAATGTGACACTTGGAGCGGGAGACATAGATATTTATGTCTGCTACTGATTCCAATCAATATTTACTCACCTCTCATTTACTATTTTTTTTATGGGTAATGATAAATACAACCCACTGGGTTGTATTTAAGAGCCTAAAAGAGGAAATAAAAGCTTATATTTAATATTAATGGTACCGATATACGCGTAATTTTGTCAAACATACCTAATTTATTTCCACTTTAAGTAATTCATTTAATGCTTATATACAACCCAGTGGGTTGTATTTATCATTACCCTTTTTTTATTATTGCTTACTTGTTAATTTTTATACAGTATATGGGAGTATTCATTGGATCAGTAATGACAAATGCTCAACTTCATTTTCCAGCAATTCTCCAAGTGTAGTTAAGTTCAAACTGCCATACAATTCTACGTAGAATCTATTACTCCGTATTAAAATTGTGCATTTTACATGGTTTGACACAAATAATATCACAAGTACGTCAATGCAATAGCTACTTTGTTATTGCACTAGGTATTATAGAAGACCGTTTTATATTGTGAGACGCTTTCATTGTACTCCCTCAGTGCCGGTTATTTGTTTAGCTTTACTTTTTGCACAATTATTAAGGAAATTGTATGAGCCCATTTGTGATTGTAATTGCTGGATGCCAAGTGAACAATAATCCCATTGAGTGATCAAATTACTCGTAAACTACCATCATAATATAAAAAGATAAACAAATGAATAAGACACCTTAAAATGGAAATGGTAAACAAATGACCGGAACAGAGGGAGTATAAAAAAATACGGAGTAACTTATTTTTAATAATAAATGAACTTTTTTATACTCCCTCCTAGTCGGTCATTTCTTCCCTCTTTCCTTATTGGGTAAGTCGGGTTTTCTTCCCTCTTTCCCTTTTTGGATGTGGGGTTGTGTGTTTTGTGTGGTCTAAATTCATTTGTATGTGGGGTAGTGTGTTTTGTGTGGTCCAAACTCATTTCCTTAATTTTTGTGTAAAAGGGAAATGGGAAAAAATGAGTGACTAGGAGGGAGTAGTAAAAATGTACCGTCACACCATTCTATACTCCACAATATCAATGACGAAACCTGTGGTCATTTTTTAAATAATACTCTAAAACACATTAATTCATTTATTTTGCACCTCAAATAGAGTTGGCAGTCAGGCCAAATGCACGACGGGCGGCACGGGTCCGGCACGTATCCGACCTAACACGGCACTAGCCCGAGAGAAAGTTCGGGCCGGCACGGCGGGTAGGGAGGCGGGTCACGGCGCGGCTAATAGAGAAATCCCTGTGCCAAGGCCCGGTCCGGCACGGGCACGGGGTGGCACGGCCCGAGATAGGCACGGCGGGCCCGACACGGTGGCACGGCGGGCCCGACACGGCGGCACGGCCCAAGCACGGGGTCTCATTCGAATTTATAATTAATTACGTTAATATTTATAATTAATTACATTAATATTTAGTTGATTATACATTATTAATTAAGTAACTAATAAATTATATATTTTTAAATCATTATTAATATTTCTTATTCATTATTCATAATTTATTTATTAAAAAATCAATTTTTTTTTTTAAAAAAAAAATTTACATTGGGTCGGCCCGGGTCAGGCACGACCGAGCCCACGGGCCAGGCACGGCACGGGCCCGATTTTCCCGGGCCAATGGCCGGGCTGCGGCAGCGGGTAGAGGTGGTCGGTCCGGCACGGCACGGCCCAGTGGACCGACGGACAGGGCCTGGACCGGGCCAAAATTTGGGGCTGACACGATGGGCCGGGGCGCGGGCCGGCACGGCACGGCCCACCGCCTACTCTAACCTCAAATCTTTAAATAAAGACTCAGAACAATGCTAACGCCCTTCTCTTTGTATTCTTCTCCAACCTTCTTCTCTCACATATATCATCAATCTAATTCAAATTTTGCCTACTTGCTACGGAGTACCGAGTATCAATTAAAATGGCCAAAATAATATTGTGTTAGAGGAGGAGGTGGGAAAGAAAAGGTCGACAATATTGCACTAATAAACATTCGAGACCAACATCAAACTAAATTTGTCCTCTTGAATGAGCTACAAGAACCAAATAAATAGGTTTTGTCCTATTTCTGTGTCTCATCTTGTGTTTCAATACCTTTATTTTCTTACGCATAAGCCTTTAATGATATTTACGGGATTAATTTTAATGGTTAATGCTCATGTGTCAAATGAAGAATTAATGGAAAACAATATGGGATATGAAAATGTTGGGAAATTAGCGCCAATCTCCCACGTGCAACGGAAGCAACCAATTGACAAGTAAATCGTAAAAGTAAATAAATGCAAGCAAAAATAAAATGAGACGGTATTTAGGGTCAAACCCAGGGTAAAACCTTCCAAACCGGAAGTAAAACCCACTAGCCAAATGAACTAGAATCCACTATAAAATAGTACCAGTACAACGTAACCGTCTCGAATAAATAACAATTCGAAACCCACAATAATATTAGATAACAACCACTAGACCTTAGTAATATTAGTAAACGCCACCATTAATACTCCTAGAGTAACCTCCTAAAGTTGTGTTAGAACACTCGCTGTACTACCTCTCACACTCTCAAACCCCGACTTTTTAGTCACTTTGTTTGATATATACTTGCGAGATATATTTTCAAAAGGATTTACATCCTTTATATAGCCACATGAAAAGACGTTAGATTTTATAATAATAAAATCTTTTCCTACGTTTCCATGAATGAATTAATACCATTCATATGTTTTCACGTAATTGCAAAACCAAATGAATTTCATTCATTAACACCACCTATGTTACATGTGCAACATTATTACATGTAACACTTCTCAATTAATCCTTGTGTTGGATGTTTTTACTCAACAGAAAATTGGATAGAGAATCCGAACTCGGGGATTTAAATATGCAATTTATGGTCAATAATAGCTCCATCTTAATCATTAGGTTAATATGTTACCCCAAAAAATCAATCTAAGTTAAGTGGCAAATCAAAAGGTAATCTTAGACCGAAAATAGGGACAAAATGACATTTAATCCCAAAGAATATGAGACAAGACTTGTGTTAATGAAAGTAAAGTTTTAACTTTTTAAAGAACATTTACATGGAATTAATATTATTATTAAGCGGGAAACAAATGATCATTTGAAGATAATAGAATAACACTAATTCAGTAGAGTGCTGTCCAGAAGTAATAAAAGGAAGTAAAGTGTTGCCGAAACATGCGGCAAACCTTGATACATTAAAAATGTAGGTTACTTTAAATCAAAGGTAATGCTCTTTCACTATCATCCATCCACTATACAACTTTTTACATCTCCAGCTGCAAAAAAAGAGAAAAAAAAAAAATTAAAAGAACATTGCACTATTTTGATATGGGGCACCAATGGTTGGGTTGTACCAAGTCAAGCCGTACTTACAACCGAATTAAATAAGACAAAAATAACGTTTTTCAAGAAACCAATAACAAATTAATAGAAGAATGTTACAAAAACTAATATAATAGGTACGTATTGTATAAAATGAAATACTGATAAAAATGATTGCAATATATGATAAAATAGATATGTACAATTATTACGAAAACCTGTACCAATAAAAGTTATATTTTGAGTCACCATCCATAACAAAAGGGTATGAAAAAACTGCATAAATGTGTACGATATAAGTGGCTTCTAGTAGACGCTCAAAAATATAGTGAGAAACGGTCTCTCCAAAGATTTTGTGCAAAAAAAAAAAGGTGCAAAAATAAATATAGAGATGCAAGAGGTTTTAACTTTAAATGGTTTTAAAAACTTTTAAAGACAAAATAGTGGTTATACGGTATATTTACTATTATGCATTTTAGCTACTGGTGGGAGTTAATGATTAGTTAGGACTTAGGAGGGTAGAAGTTAAAGTAAATAACACGAGTGTCATAAAAATGTTGGGTGAATCGGACCCTCACAGTTTATATTGGACCATCTTTCTGTGTTTGCATTAACTGCTGAACCACTTAGAGACAAGGCCAACTATATTAACATCAACCCATCAAACACCCAACAATATGACCCATGCTTCCAAAGTACATACTATTAGAGGTGCTACATTAACTTATCATTAACCATCATCATTATTGATTAGTGTCACGTACAATAGTTAAACACCACTTATATATGATAAAGAGTTACTACTATGGAGTACTGAGGTTTACATCATCTTGATGTATAAACTTTTAGCTTTTGTGTGTAATGTTTTTGAAACGGCACCAATTCTAGAATAAAACGGTTAAAAGATTATTTTTTATTTTTATAAAATAGGACCGTCTGACATTGTGAGACCGTCTCACACAAGACCTACTGCTGAAACGGGGTATGGAGGGAACTGTATATAGTCCTAGCTTTTTCATTGTGTGTTGAAAACAAGATTTTGCATAATTGATAATGAATAAATGCGCTGAGATTTTCATCAATCAATCATATTCCATAAGAAGAGCGAAGGGGAAAGGGAGGGGTTTTATTTGGCTTGTAAGTGTCATACAAAAAACTGGCACAGTGGCACCTCCTATTTCTTTGTTCTGGTAATTTAACTAATGAGCTATGGAAGCGGAAAATGTGCCACATATTGCCATAACATTTCACGGTATATTGATATGTAGGAAGGACAAGCACAGTGTACAAACCTCAAGTTTACAGCAGAAAGACAAAAGTAAGGAACTCGAGAACGCCACCTAGCTCCGTGTGTGGTGAAACTATGAAGAACAGTATGACAAACCAACTGTGGCAATTACTGTATCAAGGGGAATCAAGCACAGTAACCGTGATTGAGTATGACATTGCCTGCCTAATTTCAACACCGCTAAAATTATTCGGTCAAGTGGTTAGTTAAACCATTAAAATTTAGGAGTAACTGACATGGTTTTGGAGCAGCAATTGAGACGGGTACAAAAATATACAATGTACGAAAGAGCGCGACAATCATGCAATTAGTGTCAAATTAAACAATCAATGACAAGTATAGGAGAAAAAACACCATGGAATTTGGTAGATTAACCAAAAGAGCAGCACATTGAATTCTCATATAGAGATCATGAATAACAACCTGTTTTAGAATCTAAACTGATTCAACCAAGCTTGCCGATGTAAGATCAGAGCCAACACACCACAGTACAGAAACCTGTCCTTATAACTCATACCTGTTTGCTTTCTAATTCATCATATATCAAAAGCTGCTCAAATATCTTTCTAGTCAAAAGTATTGCCACTTCGACAAAACCAAAATGAATCAATCTGAAACTTCTGTATTGGTGAAAGCATTCTTTCATCTTTCATTCAACGAAAAATAGGAGATAACTACAAAGTTCGTCAATAATCAGTGGCAAAGAAATGCAAGCTTTATTCAAAAGATCATATCGACTATGTACAGAAGTTATGTTGACATCATGTCTACTGCAGTAAAACTGTAATGCGTCGTATGTCTATTGAAGTAAGTCTGTAATGCCTCGTACTTGTAATTGGATACAATAGACTAATCCTTGGATGATGAAATTGAGTTTCACAGTAACATAAATCTACAACCTCCAGGCCTAGAGTATATGTTTCCAAAATGTGAATAATCCAGATGTAATTGTTTCAGAATACTTTCGACGTGTTTGAACCAATTTCAACTAATGTGTTGGTCACAACAAGAAGAGACTAATGTGAATATGTGATGGTTGCTAAATATGAGTTCGAACCAATATATTAAGTAAACCTCGCTTCCAAGAGAAGAAGTAAGAATTACGACGAAACAAAAGTAGTCTTATGTAACAAACCTATCTCAACCAAAAGCTTTAAGTTGATGGTTGGAGTATAAAGATCAGTTTTATACTCTAACAAACAACAATAAAAAAAATTACTCCGTAGAGTGATTGAATTAGATTATGACATCAGCCCGGAAATCTTTAGCCTAGTTTGGCAAGAGTAATCAGGAAAATAAGGGCAGTACTTCCGGCACACTA
The DNA here is from genome assembly GCA_022085475.1 of Heliosperma pusillum. Classification (NCBI taxonomy): domain Eukaryota; kingdom Viridiplantae; phylum Streptophyta; class Magnoliopsida; order Caryophyllales; family Caryophyllaceae; genus Heliosperma; species Heliosperma pusillum. The sequence goes on along the minus strand of JAIUZE010025797.1, from coordinate 84,436 downwards.
AATATGTAATTACTTAATTTAATCGAACTGCCTTCACATCAAGAATAATAAAAAAGATATAATAAGGAAAAGACGAATTGATAAGTAAAGAGATAAAAAAAAAACACATTGTAAGGAAGCTTAGGTCGGAGGTGACTGGTGAGGGTACTGTTGAAGAACACCTTTTTACTCTTTCCTTTGCCATTTCCCTTTCTAGTTTCTAAATTCTAACATAAGCTACAAGCTACAATATAAAAACTGAATACCCGGATTCTGCCAACAACAAAGTCGTTGTAGTATAGTGGTAAGTATTTCCGCCTGTCACGCGGGTGACCCGGGTTCGATCCCCGGCAACGGCGTCTTTTTGTTTCCTGTAACAAACAAGTCAACATTTTCGGTTCTTATGGACTTCATGAAATTAAGGGGAAATAATAATCCGTATAAAGCTTTGTAATTGCTCTTTCATGTACGTAGTTTACTTTTTCATGGACTTATTGTCATTACTTTTCCATTATTTACCCTTTCCCCAAAAACAACATAAACAAACTCTCTCTAATTTTCTTCCTCACAAGATTAATCTAATATGTCAAATTAATCAATTATGAACACTAATCCTCAAATTAATCGAGTATTAATTCTAATTTATTAAGTTTATATCAAATTAGGGAAAATTAGAGTGAATAATCGAATCGAACTTTAAACTTCACCGTGATGCATTCATGAACCCAGTTTCTACGAACTTCAAACTTCACCGTAACTTATTCACGTAATTTGTGTAATTTGCAATAGTGCGATTACCTAATTTTCAGCCAAATCCTTCTCGCATAGCAAACCACCAAAATTAAATTACAATCATGTCATTTTCCTTGGTTATCATTTTCCCTCTCATAGTCACAGCACTTTAGCTTCTTGTTAGCTACTCTCATTATCATTTCGCTCGTTCATATTTTTTCACAAATTGATAATGATTCACAAAGCTGATGATGCATATCAACAATTCATCCAGACTATGGGCTTCATTTCACTCATATTAATAGAACCTTGAATTGGTTCCTTCGTTCACATTCAACACATATCATAATTATAATTTCCAGATTAATGATTACGTATTTCTCGGCGTGGGTTCAGAAAGATTGGGTACAGTTTTGGGTTGTTCGGATTGTTGAGACGTGGTGTGGATTCAGGTAGGGGATAGGGGGTTGGAATTCTGAGAGAACACAGACGGACCGACGGCGAATCGGTGGCGGATCTGGGAGAAAAGAGACGGTGGTTGGTTTTTGCGGGTCTGGGTGGGTCTTGCCGACAAGGAGTCGGCCATGCCTAGGAGGGGCGGTGAGGGACGGTGGTGTATGGTGGGTGTATGCGGTGGTTGTGGCCAATGGTGGGTGGTAGTTGGGGTGAGTAATTTGAGAGGACTTATTATGAAATGAAAATGAATGAGTAGAAATGATGAGGGTGTAATGGTCATTTATGTCCATGATTGTATAAATCATGTCCATAAATTAGCATAAGCCTAAAGTCTTCCTGTATTGTGCAATCATCAAACTCGACAATTCGAAATTCCTATATTCCTATATATCCAATAAAGAATCCTGGAGGATAATTTTTTGTATGTTTTACGTCAACTCATTTGAGTTTTGTTTGTTCATATTTGATCGCGTCTTATTAAATTCATCACATATAAATCTCACGATCTGGCTTTGCCCGAAACAACGTCATGGCATTTCATTTTCTCCGAACTAATGCAACAGAAGAAATCCCAGAATATGGGGCAGTAGCTGGAGCTGCAGATACCAGTACCAGAAAGAAGGGCATTTCGAGCCAACCTCCTTGGTTACATTTCCCAAGAACAGAGCCCAACCCCATATTTGATCGCGTCTTATTAAATTCATCACATGTGAGCCCACTTTTAACCAGACTGGGAGGGAATCTAGTCTCTCTTCCAGCTGTCAAACAAACCGTGTTATTCTTCAACGGGAGTTCTGATACTATGTTAAATTCATTATCGGGTCTGGGCCGAACCCGTACTGAGGAAAGAGAGTCGACTTTATAAACTCAAGGAGATTCCACTCTAAAACCAATTGTCAATAGAGGTAGTAGCTCATTGCCTTATAAAGTGATAAACTCTCTCCTTATTTATCAATGTGGATTACACTTACATGTGGGACTATTGAGTTTCTTCAAACGTCTTAATCTTAACATGGGAAGAAACGTAGACGACAAAGCTTTCACCACAAAAATGCAAAACCAAATCCCATGATGCACGTCCAAGAAATAACCCTAGCACGGAAATCAACGATGATCAACAAACCGGAAAAGAGGGAAGCCGAGACAACAACCAATTGATGAAGGGAAGTCATTAAATACAATCGTGGTACAACACCGTTGATGTCTGAAGAGTCAAGGGCGAGATCACCTAAGAGGGGGAGGCGGTGAATTAGGTGTCTATTTAAAATTTTAAGCTTAATTAAAGCTTCTTTAAAAACTCTATGATCACTAAGACACTACTTAGAAGAAAGAAGAAGTTGACACTTCGAACTAGAAAGTTAGAAGTATTCAACAACGATTCAGCAGGTAAATGTCACAGTGGAATCAACAGTGAAATCTGAGTGCAGCGGAAATATTAAAAACGAAATAGACAAAACTCAAAGATGTTTTTTAAATTGGTTCGGTCACTACTCCGCGACCTACATCCAACGTTATCTTATTAAACATCTTTGAAGTAAACTCATACAAACAAAGACCCCGAATAATAAAACAACTCCCCAACCTACTCCGGTTGCTATTTGCTCAATGCTACTCCGCACCAAGACTTATGCTCAAAGCTACTCCGCTAAGAGACTTCCCCAACTCTTTCGAGTTGCTATTGCTCAAGGCTACTCCGCCAAGAGACTTCCCCAACTCTTTCGAGTTGCTAGTTGCTCAAGATAACTCTATCTTAAGACTTGTTCTACTCGTTTGTTACAAGACTTGTGTTTCTCAAAATGTTCACAAAATGAACGGTGGAGAAAACGATTAAGTACTAACACGAGATCATCGAACACAATACATGCTTTGTTACAACGAACTAGCTCTTTGTAAAAGACTTAAGAAAAATATTTTGCAAAACAATTAAGTATGAAATGTTAAATGATTTTTGCAAAGATAATTACTCAATAAAACTCAAAGTCTTTTAAGCTTGAAAATATTTTGTTGTTTCACATTTGTTCAAATGAAATAAGTGTAGTATTTATAGTGTAAGATAGAGTGTACCTTACAATAAAAATAATACACTACAATGAAGTACAAGAGTTTAGCTTGAACAACAATTAAAGTGGAAAATGAGGCACATGAAAACCATGGCCCCTTATGCAAGAAAGATGAATTCTTGCATAAGTAACCAAGTTTACTAGTAACCTAAATTTAGCAGCCACACTTTAGACAAAAGAAGAGTTAGGCTTTTTTATCAAGAAAGACTATAAGTGGTAGTGTTTATGGGGACCATAAACATCACCAAATATAGTAAAAGTAAGCAACCTATTTTTAGCAAGTATCTTCTTCTCCAAGACAACAAAAACTTCCTTTCAATTATAAGGATCAAACCAGAAATTTCAGCAAGGCAAAAATGTTGATCAAAGATTTTGAAAGCCATTTTCAAGAGTTAAGTAATTTCGAAATACTTAAGAGCCAGAAACCACAGTGACATGTCACTGTCATTTTTGAAGTACTTAGCATGAATCGAGTTTAATGATCTCTTATACAACACTATGACTATAACAATGACAATCTTCATCTCTTGATCTTCTTGTGAAACCTTGAACAATTACTTGGGCTTCCATAGCTATAAGATTAAAACTTAAGAGGCACACATTATATTAACAATAAGATTAATTTGTCTTAAGGCATCATCAACCAATCTAATCTAGAAATGGTCTCAACAATTTCCCCCTTTGATGATGGCAAGACAAATAAAATTGAATGTGTTCTTCCCCCTCAATCTATGGTCAAGGTTCACAAGCCTAAACATATCACAAGTCAAAACATGATCAAGATAAGACTCATACATGGTCAAGGTACTTTGGTCAAGTCTATACTAACTTAAGTAGAATTTCAAATCGCTAAGCTAACATATTTACGGTGAACGCAAGCCTAAGAGTCATTGGATCACACATGCACACAATTTTAACAACTTCCCCCTCTTGACATCATCAAGTAGGAAGAATAACATTCTAATGCAACAAAGTGACAAAGTTAGTTTACAAACCACATAGTTCAAGAAAATTAAACAAATACTACCAAGTTCATGCAACAATATAACAAACATATAGCCATGAGCAAAATAATATAAGGCTTGGTTAGGCAAAATGATAGGTTAAGAAGAGAGTAGGGCCGAGAGGTCTAGGACATGTCATCGTCCTCATCATCATATCCATTATCGGTTTTTTTCCCGGCTTTGGTAAGATCGGTAAGAATAGTCTTCAACTCCGTATTTTCCATCCGAACTTCCACTACCTCTTTGCTTTTCCCAACCTCACACTTCTCTTTTGGCAGATTTTTGCTTTCGATTCGGTTTTCTCACCATCATTAAACAAATCTTCATCATCAAAAAGATCATTCAACTCCTTGATTTGTTCCTCATTTAACTCGGTTTTTCCCCTTCCTTTTCTTTTTCTCAATCATTTCCTCTTAATCACTTTTTTTTTTTTTTTTTTTTTTAAATTCAACTTCTTTTCCCTTAACAATCTCCTTTTTTTTTCATCTCCTTTTCTGGTTACTGCTTTGGTTCCCTTCTCATTTTCCTCTTTGTTTTCTTCATCTCCAAAACACTTTTTCATTTTCCTCAATTTCTTTCTCAATGTTCTCTACAACTTCATTGATAATCACATAACAACTAACATGTAGAGGATGTCGTGGACTTTGGTTTGAACGAATCCCGAATTTGTTTGACAGTTTTGATTTGGGCTTTCTTAGGAGGCATTATTTCAAGTAGAAAGGTAAGTGTTATGGAAGGTATGAGGGAGGTTATATATATGTGGGATGGTTAAGGCATGAAGAAGGAGGAAAGGTGATGTGATATTTGGTGAGTTGTTTTGTTGGCTCTATGCATGTCACATTATTACACAAAGGATAATACTTGTTAATTAACATTCAAACATGGTTAATAAAACACACTTAATCACATATGTACACATTAAAATGTATCAACCACTCTAATCAATCATTGAGGCAAATCGTCTACTCATAGAATTATGTGCAATCCAACAAACCAATTTCCAACCGAAGTTTTACGAATTGTTCTCTTTCAAGCGGTTTTGTAAAAATGTCGGCAATTTGATTTTCGGTTCTACAAAAGTTAAGACGGATTTGACCTTTTTCCACATAATCACGTAAAAAGTGATGTCTTATGTCAATGTGTTTAGTTCTCGAGTGTTGTATCGGGTTCTTAGAAATGTTAATGGCACTTGTATAATTATCAAAAAATAGGAGTGGAATCGAATACAATACCATAGTCTTTCAATTGTTGTCGAACCCATATAATTTGTGCGCAACCCAATGCGGCACTAACATACTCGCTTTCGGCGGTGGAAAGAGCGACGGTGTTTTGTTTCTTTGAAGCCCATGAAATTAAACAAGGACCCAAGAAAGTTGCAATTTCGGACGTGCTCTTTCTATCAACGACGCTTCCGGCGTAATCCGCCTCCGAGTACCCTCATTCCTCTTGAATTGATTAAGTTCCTCTTACATCTCTATCACCCAATTTGCATCTTCAAGGGCCATGGTGATATTTGTCGGTTCGGTTTGTGAGAGGAACGCATGAAATGCAAAGAAATCATTGAGGGATGCTCTTGTCTTTCTTCCCGAGATAGGTCACTGGTTAAGTTTGAGAGGGGGTGAGATGATTGGTGCTTCCACTTTCTAGGTACGATTTGTGAGCTTGAGGCATTTTCGGGTTCTGATGTCACAGTGGGTTCCACAGTGACATCTGGTTCATTTGGTGAGTTTGAATGGGAGTTCGTTTCTGGTTGTTCATTCATTTCATGTGGTTCCCCATTCCCCCTGGATGTATTAGCCTCATTTTGGTCAGAAAGTGGATTCATTCCCCCTGAATTTTGACCTGCCTCACCATTCAACAGTGGATTCAACTGTGATATGGTCTCTTCCTCATTATGTACTTCATCCATGTCATGTCGAATCATTCCAAGCTCAAAGTCCCCATCTTCATCATCCTCTTCCTGTTCATTAGAATGAAAAAGACTAGACTCATCAAAAATGACATGTACACTTTCTTCCATTTTCATAGTTCGTTTATTATACACTTTACAAGCCTTACTACGATCCGAATATCCAACAAAAATGACTTCATCACTACGAGCATCAAATTTACCCAAATCATCCTTTCCATTGTTGTGAACAAAGCATTTGCTTCCAAAGCATTTCAAATAGGATAAATTAGGCTTTCTTCCTTTAAGCAATTCGTAGGAAGTTTTATTAAGCATTTTTCGGATCATAACATGGTTATAAATATGGCATGATGTGTTGAAGGCTTCGGCCCAAAAATTCTTTGGCACTTTACTACTCAAGAAAAGTAGCCAAACATAACGTGAAAAATCATCAACAATCACACACACAAAACGACTACCACCTCTACTTCTTATTCGCATAGGACCACACAAATCAATATGAAGAAGTTCAAGAGGTTTTGAAGTACTAACAAACTTTTTGGATTTAAAGGAGGATCGAACTTGTTTTCCTTTAGCACAATCTTCACACAATTTATTAAGGTCGAATTTCATGTTAGGAATGCCATTTACTAGATCGAGTTTTCTAAGGGTGTTCAATGTTCTAGCGTTTACATGTCCTAATCATTTATGCCAAAGCCATGAGTCGTTCTTTAAAGCGCTCATACAAGATAATGTTTGACTTGGCAAGGCACAAAGATTAGTCAAGTAAACGTCTCTAACACGTTTTCCTTCCAAAATAACTTCCCTTGTATTTCCATCTAGTACACGGCATTCACTAGCACAAAACTCAACAATATTACCATTATCGCACAATTGAGATATGCAAAGAAGATTATGCTTCAAACCTTTGACAAGCAACACTTTGTCGACACAATGTGACGATGACTTACCAACCTTCCCGATTGCAACAATTTCACCTTTCATATTATCGCCAAACGTCACGGTGCCACTTTTGTAGGCTTGTAGCGAGAGAAATTGGCTTTCACTTCCCGTCATATGACGAGAACATCTACTATCCAAGTACCAATTGTTGCGGCCTCTCACTAATGCCTATAAGAAATCAAACTTTTAGTTTAGGAACCCAAATAAATTTGGGCCCCTTTTTGTGAATCGCATCATGAATCAAGTCTTTTCGGATCCACATCTTTTTAACCACTTTGATGTTCTTATTAATGTCATTCCATCTCTTAGCACAACCATTAAACACATGACCGGTCTTGCCACAATAATTGCAAATTATATACTCGGGAAGGCCAGCGTACTTTCTTCTTCTAAAATCGGTTTTGCTTGGGTCTTGGTTTCGAACACAACAATGAACGTTGTTGTGCTTGAAACCGAGTCCAACTTTCTTTTCAGCATTTTTAGATTGACTTGTAAGAAAGTCTAAAACAGTTTGGCTTCCTTCCCATTTCTTGTAAAACTCTTTTGCAACCACTAACTCTTTATTCAAGTTTTCAACTTTAGCAAGAAGGTCAAGATTTAGATGTCCTACTTTGTCAATAGCAGCTTTAGCATGATTATTCTCATCAACCAACATTTCATAGACTTCTTCAAGACTTTTAACATGATTCTGACATGAGGTGAGGTTCTTTAAGAGTGAGTCACGTTCATTGATTAAGTTATCAACTTGTCGGATTAATGACTCATTTTCAGTTTTAACAGCAGATGTCACAGTGGAATTCACTGTGACATTAGACAGATTAACCTCTTTAACAAGATTCGCATTTTCTTTCTTTAATCTCTTGACTTCCTTTTTAAGAGAAGGTATGATGTTACTCTGCTCTATCTCATCTAGACACTCTTTTAGACAAACATTTTCTTCGGCTATGTCCTCAATTTGAGTTTGCATAGTTTCAAGTTTTTCATTCTTTTCACGACATTTGTCAAGTAGATCATCGAGCATCAAACATACCTTTTCTTTGGAGAAAGATCTAACCTTTGTCTTGAGATTATTTACCTCATCATCGGAATCATGATCAGAATCATCGGAATGTGCCATGAGACATTTTGCGGACACTCTCTTTGAAGACTCGGGAACATCAAGTTTTAGGCGAGTTGTCATGCAAACTTTGGCATCCAATTCTTCCCCGGAAGACTCTTCTTCCTCGGAATCAGACATACCCCAGATTGCAGACATGACTTTGTGTTTGTATTCTTTCTTTGCAAAATCACGTTTATCCTTGGATTTGAATTCATTCCATTTAGGACAATCTTTGATAAGATGACCTTTCTCACCACATTTGAAACAAACAACGGATGAAAATGATCTCTTCTTTTGAAAAGTTTTCTTTCTAAAATTGTTGAACTTCTTAGGAACATGACTATTGATTATATCCGCCATATTACGAGAGTACATGGCTTGCTCATCGTCTCCATCATTTTCCTCATCACTTGTGGTTGATTTGAGTGCGAGACCTCTAGCTTTAGAGCATTCACCCAAACGCTTCATGAGAGTTAACTTATGAGCCATGAGTGAGCCCATTAGTTCATTGAGGGTCAATTTGGATAGATCTTTAGCCTCCTCTATAGCCGTCACCTTTGGTTGCCATTTACCACTTAAGCTACGAAGGATCTTTCGGACTATGTCCTCGGATTCGAAATTACGTCCAAGACTCTTAAGTTCATTAACAATACTAGAAAAACGTGAAGAAAGACTATTAATTGACTCGTCACGCTCCATATTGAACATCTCATATTGTTGCATGAGAAGGTCAATACGATGCTTCTTAACTTGAGACGTTCCCTCATAAGCAAGGCTTAAGGTGTCCCAAATTTCTTTTGCCGAGGTACATCCGGAAATCCGGTTAATTTCTTGTTCACCGATGCCATATTGAAGAATGGACATGGCTTTAGAATTTTTCTCGACTTTACGATAATCAGCCTCGACATACTTATCCTCACTTTTTACGGAACTAGTGCCATCGACATTAGTGACCGTTATAGCAAGGGGACCTTTTTGAATTATGATCCAACATTCATAATCTGTGCTTTTAACATAGTGCTCCATACGATGTTTCCACCATGAGTAGTTATCCCCTTCGAATATGGGATACTTAGTATGTTTCCCGTCCATGACTATAGGATCAAATCTTTGGTAATTAACCAATATCAAGAGCACAAGGCTCTGATACCAATTGAAGAGTCAAGGGCGAGATCACCTAAGAGGGGGAGGGGGTGAATTAGGTGTCTATTTAAAATTTTAAGCTTAATTAAAGCTTCTTTAAAAACTCTATGATCACTAAGACACTACTTAGAAGAAAGAAGAAGTTGACACTTCGAACTAGAAAGTTAGAAGTATTCAACAACGATTCAGCAGGTAAATGTCACAGTGGAATCAACAGTGAAATCTGAGTGCAGCGAAAATATTAAAAACGAAATAGACAAAACTCAAAGATGTTTTTTAAATTGGTTCGGTCACTACTCCGCGACCTACATCCAACGTTATCTTATTAAACATCTTTGAAGTAAACTCATACAAACAAAGACCCCGAATAATAAAACAACTCCCCAACCTATTCCGGTTGCTATTTGCTCAATGCTACTCCGCACCAAGACTTATGCTCAAAGCTACTCCGCTAAGAGACTTCCCCAACTCTTTCGAGTTGCTATTGCTCAAGGCTACTCCGCCAAGAGACTTCCCCAACTCTTTCGAGTTGCTAGTTGCTCAAGATAACTCTATCTTAAGACTTGTTCTACTCGTTTGTTACAAGATTTGTGTTTCTCAAAATGTTCACAAAATGAACGGTGGAGAAAACGATTAAGTACTAACACGAGATCATGGAACACAATACATGCTTTGTTACAACGAACTAGCTCTTTGTAAAAGACTTAAGAAAAATATTTTGCAAAACAATTAAGTATGAAATGTTAAATGATTTTTGCAAAGATAATTACTCAATAAAACTCAAAGTCTTTTAAGCTTGAAAATATTTTGTTGTTTCACATTTGTTCAAATGAAATAAGTGTAGTATTTATAGTGTAAGATAGAGTGTACCTTACAATAAAAATAATACACTACAATGAAGTACAAGAGTTTAGCTTGAACAACAATTAAAGTGGAAAATGAGGCACATGAAAACCATGGCCCCTTATGCAAGAAAGATGAATTCTTGCATAAGTAACCAAGTTTACTAGTAACCTAAATTTAGCAGCCACACTTTAGACAAAAGAAGAGTTAGGCTTTTTTATCAAGAAAGACTATAAGTGGTAGTGTTTATGGGGACCATAAACATCACCAAATATAGTAAAAGTAAGCAACCTATTTTTAGCAAGTATCTTCTTCTCCAAGACAACAAAAACTTCCTTTCAATTATAAGGATCAAACCAGAAATTTCAGCAAGGCAAAAATGTTGATCAAAGATTTTGAAAGCCATTTTCAAGAGTTAAGTAATTTCGAAATACTTAAGAGCCAGAAACCACAGTGACATGTCACTGTCATTTTTGAAGTACTTAGCATGAATCGAGTTTAATGATCTCTTATACAACACTATGACTATAACAATGACAATCTTCATCTCTTGATCTTCTTGTGAAACCTTGAACAATTACTTGGGCTTCCATAGCTATAAGATTAAAACTTAAGAGGCACACATTATATTAACAATAAGATTAATTTGTCTTAAGACATCATCAACCAATCTAATCTAGAAATGGTCTCAACAATGTCAGACCAGAGCTCCGGCTGATTCAAATATCAAAAACCCGCAAACCCGCACATACACGGACTCACGTGCATGGACGTGATGACTGAGGAACTTCCGGCAAGACCTTGAATGTCAAACTACGAAGATAATTATGAGATGGAGGGGTATTAATTAATTAATAATAAAAATAAAAATATTATTAGAAACTATTAAGTTTAACATCTAGAACTGAAATGAGATGAATTTAGTGGAGTTCAGCTGAATTGAAAGAAGTTGAGCTGAACTAAACTGAACTGAAATGAGCTTAAATTAAGCCGAAAAAAACAGAGCCTTATTTGGCAATTTTTTCTAAAATAAGTTCTTATATTTTTGGTCCGTTCATGGGTCGGGCGGGTCTTGACCAAAAATGTTCGGGTTATTATTGGGTCGGTTCATCTTCGGGTCTGGGTTGAAAAGAGCGGGTCATTTCCAGGTTATTTTCAAACGAGTTTTGATCGGTTTTTTAATTCGGGTCATCTTTTAATAGGTCTAATGGGAGGTGATTCAACTTGAGATCCCTAATAATTACTGGGCTTTCGTCTTTCTTATATTTGATCTTCTCTTAATCTTAAGAGAGATTGGTAAGTTAGAACTATAAAGGTGTGTGATGTGTGATTAAAAGAGTAAAGGACTATAACACTACCATGAATCTATAAGACATTCCCCAAGTAAGGTCAATTGGTAGGTCATGACCTTACTTGGTCATGCTAATGATGTAATTAAACAAAGATAATTGGTGACCTTCTTTGCTAATTTGTGACCTTTCTACATAAAAGGTTAATTTGTGACCACGGCGGAACAAAATTGACCACCTTAGTGACCTGCTAGGTGTACAATTTTTATTGGTTGAAAAATAAAAAGCAATAAAAAAAAGTATATAATATGGATTATGAAGTGCAAAATGATTGGGTTGATAACCTAGGTCGTGATCTTCTGCTTGGGAGGGTACGGTGAAAGTAGGTCAAGATAAATAAAGTGAGATTAAGAGTAAAATCGGGTCGCGACCTAATTAGCGCGACCTCTACTTGGGGATAGTCTAATAAGCAAATGACATGATGTAGTCAGTCCCGATCTTTAAGTTGAACTCATTTTCTACGCTAGTTTTAGGTTTCCTCTCGAAGCCAATGCTTATTTTAACTTTGGTTGAACATTAGGACTATGTTTATCAGTATGTAGTTCTTGTAGTCCAAGTGTCCAACTTAGACATGATTAATATATTAACTAATTTTTGTGTCTGTGAAATTTATAGGGCGTTTATGTATACTTGTATACTTGACAATAATGTATTACTTTGTCAAGGAAAAGGTGGTCGTAACAATGGCATCTTTTCTGGTTTAGACTATTTCTGGTTCGTGTTGGATCCTTTTGGTTGTGTACCTTTGATTAACGTTGGCAATGTGCATTTGTGATTTATGTGTTCGTTTCATGACGCATAAAAGCATAATACACTAATTATTTCGTCCCTCTTCTTTTTTAAGTTCTTCCACATTGGTTTTGGATAAGTATTTAGTGGTATGATAATATGTGGATATAAATGAAATTAAGAAAGAATGTGGGATCATAATTTGTTATAACCACAAATGGTAAATAAATAAGAAAAGTGGAAGAGCTTTGTCACTTCACAAATTCTTATTTCAGACCGAGGTATCCGTCTTAAGCTTAAGACGGATACCATATTCTCTCACAAAATACCCATTAAGGGTGAGTGGAGAGCACATGGGGGGAGCCCACCTTGTCCCCTCTACCCATTTTCTCTCACAAAATACCCGTTGTAAGATCCGACCCGTCTTAAGCAAGACCTACTGTTGTCACTTTACCGTCTTAGGAAATGTGCCAACTTTGGTAGGACTCTTCCACTCAATTATGGCTTCAATCTTTGTAGGATCCACCATGAGTACCAGGGGCGAACCCAGAATTTAATGTATGGGGTAGCAAAAAAAATTAGGTTGAAATATTCAGGGAGAAAAAGAAGAGAAATTTGCTTGTAAGGGGAGACGAACCCCGTAGATAGGTGAAAATCTAGCCTTTACTACTGTACCACAAGATGTTTATTGTACATTTAGTGGGATAACATTTACTTATTTATTATTTAACAATATTTGGGTTAGCGCAAATCCGTCTTCTAAACCGATTTTTTTTACGTTTGGGGTAGCGTCCGCCACCCCTTGCTATTAGATGGGTTCGCCCCTGACCATGACGCCTTCTTTAGAAATGACATGCCAAAGAAAGGACACCTTAGGGAACCAAAACTCACATTAAGTATTTAAGTGAACTTAGCAAACCACTTTTGACGTCGAAGAATCTCCAAAATGGTACGAAGATGATCGGCATGCTCTTCCCCGGACTTAGAAAAGATGAGGATGTCATACATAAACACCACAATACACTTATCAAGAAACTCACTAAAGGTACGATTCATTTGAACCATGAATATAGCGGTAGCATTCGTCAAACCAAATGGCATCACCTTGAACTCAAAGTGACCATATCTTGTAGTAAAGACGGTCTTAGGAATTTCGGACTCATAAATGGGAATTTGGTGATAACCGAATCTCAAGCCAATCTTGAAAAATGTGTTTTTAGTTAAATTAGGGTGCAACTTATTTTTCAATTGTCTTTTCTCATTTCTAACTTCTCTAGTGATTTCAGAGTCAAAATATTTTCCAATTGTGTTTGGTTGTGTCCTTATTTCTCCTATTATTTCTTCTCTTGGTGTTTGGTTGTGTCCTAATTCTTCTTCACCTTACATTTGGCTTAGTCATTAGTTTAATTTTTTTGTAAAACTTATTTGACTATCATTCTGTACCCTTTTCAACATTTAGCTTCGCTTCGTAAGTTTAGTAGATTAAGCTTTCAAGCTCATCTTTGAGTGTAAATACCTTATTTAATAATAAATTTGCTTGTGTGGATTTTAAATGGCTGAAAAGAATGAAGGGGAATTTATTGGGAATAGTAGTAGACCAAGTGTATTGAGAATAGTAGTCATGTTCTTTTTGTTCCTAGTCTTACTTGCAATTTATTATCCGTCTCGCAACTTACTTCCGAGCACGATTTTTTATTTGAATTCGCTAAACGTTCTTGTCTTATCCAGGACCGCACTTCGAGGACGACGATTGGAGTAGGTGAGCTTCGGGACGGGCTCTATTGGATGCGTGTGTGTGCTAGGCCATCAAGTATTTTTCAAGTGAGTGACTTGGGTTCTTATGATCTTTGGCACCGTCGACTAGGACATCCTTGTGATAAAGTGAACAAGACTACTATTCTCAATACACTTGGTCTAAGAGTGAAGTTTAATATTGACTTGTGAGAATGCTTAACTATGCCACATAACGCTCAAATAAAGTTCATTCCCTTATCTACTAATTAGCCCTAGTTTTTATTTTTGAACTTTTGTCTAGCCTTACCTTAACCTATTAACAACTTTTAAAATTTTATAACATTTTATGTTTTATTTTAAAAGGTAAAACCTGAGAAAAAAAATGTAATCAAAAGAAGTTACAACATATATCAAATGTTCTCTCTGTTTGTAGGTCATGGAATATTATTTATATTAGTGTATCTTTTACTTCTTATTTTAATATGTACTATCAAAATTACATTCATTTTTACGAGTATTTTTTGTTAAACACAACCTTTAAAAAAAACTTTCTTCCAAACACCATTTTAAAAAAAAAAAGAAATTGTCAAACACAACATTTATTTTACCAAACACAACATTTTGGCGAGAGTTTGACCACTTGCAATGAGTTTACTTTCAGTCGATGTTTGATATAGCAAACAATGTTTGTTTGATGTGTTGTTGGACTCGTACGAAATTAAAGGTGGGAGTACATGCTTTCCAGGGTTATCAACACGGTGGTCAAATGTGGTCTTATGTGTGGTCGATTGGTATGTAAAGTAAGGCTAGTCAAAGAGGATTGCGGTAAGTCGTCTGGATTTACAATAAATGGTCAAGGGGTTTTCCATGGGTCATTCAAATGATACTTTGTTTATTCTGAAATTTGGTATGTAGGTCGGAAGTACAAGGTAGGTCGTAGTTGTGTTTTTGTATGGAAGTTGTTGGTGCAAGTGGTGGTTCAAGGGGAGTGAATTGACCCACGAAGAAATAATCCTACTTTGTTTTGTTTTTACCTCCTATTCACTCCCCTCGATCCCCCACTTGCAACCAACAACCGCCACAAAAAAAACATAACTACGGCCTACTTTTACTTACCATTACCTACATATCAAATTTCAGACCAAACAAAACATTATAACCCCATTAAAATACCCATGAAATTAAAAATCCCCTGGCCACCTGCGGTAAACCGAGACTTACTGCAACCTATTGTGATCAACCTTACTTAAAACACCAATTGACCACAATAAGGCCACCTTTGAGCACCATGACGACAATCCCTGTAAAACCTGTACTCCCAACTTTACAACGAGTCCAAGAACAGTTCAAACCGGCCTCGTTTTTTTTTATCTTAAACATCGACTAAAAGTCATCCCATTGCAAATGGTCAAACTCTTGCCAAAATGTTGAGTCATCATGCAAAAATGTTGTGTTTGGCAAAAAAGAAATTAAAGGTTTTGTTTGTCAATTTCTTTTTTAAAAGGTGGTGTTTGGAAGAAAAAGTTTTTTAAAGGTACGGTTGTGGTTGACAAAAAAAAATTTATAAAAAGAAAATCCAAACTTGGGGAAAAAATAAAACAACCCTCGTACCCTTTACACGTGTCTCTTTTTAATTGTTATGCAATTGGAGGTTCACGCTTGGGCTTGGCTGTGCACTGCGTTAATGTTCCAAGAATCCGTTCCAAGTGGTATAAAGTAGAACGGTTGAACCGATATTCCCTCCTCATGTGCTTGATTTTTTTTTTCCGCTTATTTATTTCTTTTAATCTTTTGCGTATTATTCAAGAGCTAGACTAGTTAGCCTTACCTAATAAAGTTATAAATATAGTTGTGACAACCCTCGAAAAACGCGGAAATTTAAAACAAATAATTGTTAGTTTCTTAAACTCAATATTAGACATTTCTAATATCATATCACTAATAGTTTACCTTTAAACTATTTGGATCTTATGCATGCAAAACATAAAAATACAAAATAAGAAGAAACATTTTCCTTACATTGATTTTGGAACAAATATGGGCACAAGATTAGGACACCTTCCTAATCTTGTTCTTGAGCTTAAAATATTTGGGATGAATCTCCTAGTTCCAAATGTAGGAACACTCCAATTAGTTGCACCAAGACACTCCCTTAATCACTCAAATATTTGTTTTTCTAGAACAATATAAGAGTACCCTTATATATTGCTAATAACACTATTACTACACTAGTAATCTTATTAGTAATCATAAGAACAAAATATATGAAACTTCTCAAGTTTCTTAGTATTTTATTTCTAGTGAGAAGTTGATTATTTATGAGAGATAAGCATACACATGCAAAATGAGATGTTGTGCACTTGAATAAGAGGAAAAATAATCCTCTTATCTAGCTCTACATGACCGGCCACTAGGGCTGAGCAAAAATATACGATACGGTTTTAATATACGGATACGATACGGTATACGGTTGTAATTACACGAATTTCCGGGTATGCGATACGAATTTCCGGGTATACGATACGGTTTTTAATTAAACCGTATCGGGTCCGGGTCGGGGAAAATCAAAACCGGGTATACGGTTTTGACACGGTTTAATTAAAAATAACAAAAAAAAAGTTGTATGTGAAACTTTGGGTTTGATATGGACTATTTGTGTGAAACTTTGTGGGTCAATCTTTGGATGTAAAACTTGCAGTGTATGTAACTACTTTGTGGGTGTCAAAGTTTTATGTGAAGCGATGAAAGTTTGAATTTTGTCATCTCAAAACTAACTTTGCAAGTTGTTATGTTTCGTAATAATTGGCCGAATATATTATATATGCATCCAAGTAATGGGTCGTTACTAATTTTGTGAAATCAATTTTTGATTTTTAACCATTATTAATTAAACCGGATCCGGGTATACGGTTTTCGGGTACCCGGTTTAACCAGGCATACGGAAACCGGGTACCCGGTTAAACCGGGTCGTATCCGGGTATTAATTTTTGGCCTTAGAAAAACCGGGTACCCGATACGGTTTTTAAAACCGTATCGGGTACCCGGTTTTGCTCACCCCTACCGGCCACCCTTATGGGAAATAGGGGTGTGCTTTTTCTTTTTGTCTTCACAAGAATAATAGCTAGGGTATAGATTAGGCTAGTAATCATGTTGTCCAAATCTTGATTAGAACAATACTTAAAGTCTAAACCCTACACCACCACCCATAAAACCGGTTTTTCCATGTAAAATGGAGTCCATTTTATTTTTGTGATTTTGTCATTTGTCACATATGTGACATGTGACATGTAACATGTAATCTTTGCTTATAAATGTACATTTAACTAATTTAAATGCAACTAATTTAAATGCAATTTCATAACAAATAAATTAGACTAAACATTTTAAGTCATATTTTATAATTACATGTAAATAAAATCGGTCATCTCATATTTGGTTAATATAATCTACAACAATTTGTAATTATAATCGACCAATTTCACTTATCTCAAATGTTTCATAAACATAATGCATTCTTAGTAATATAACAATTAAATTACTAAAATGAATCTTATTTAATCATATTACAATAAGATATAATTCTCACTTTAAACTTGTTCAATTAAGGGATTAATTAATCTGTATCGCTATACAATTAATTAATGTACATGATTTGGGGATTGTCCTTTAGGTGTGACCTCAAGGGATCAACTGATCACCACCGTCATACGACAGTAACGTCAAACTCAATTGAGCCAATCATTACCGATTTATGTTGACCAGTTGACTATAATATTCATCATCCCTTTTGTATTCTTATTATTGAGATTTAATTATGTGATCACACTATTGTTGAGGACACTTACTCCAACAATAATCATGCATAAGCTGCGGAAAATACGGGGTTTTAAAACCTTTTTACATGCCAACAACACGAGGAAAGTCAAGTGAAACAAAATCAAAGTACAAATACAAAAAACGAAGATATAGTCTCTCAAAACGTAGTCAAGTCTAACATAAATGTCTAGTAAACTAGCATCGATCGTCAAGGTGAATCGTCTAAGGCCAACGCCCGCTATCTCACTCATGAACCCCAAAAACATCAGTTGCAAACAACTTGTACATTCATAAACATGAATGCCATAGTCAGTGGGGCGTAACTCTGGGTTCTCCCAGCCATATCACATCAAAACGTATATAAGCAAATATATAAGCATATAACATCATGCATACATCATATCATGTGAAGTATAAGTAGGCATTTCAAAATAACATTAAGTAAACACGTGACACATTCCTTATATCATCATCATCAATACTAAATCGGGGAAAGACTCCCCTTGGCAACCACATATACACTAAGGCTTACATCTCACCATTAGTGACATGTGCTTGAAAAGGTTCGGGACTCAACATACATGACCACATAAAGCATCCAATCACTCAAGTACATCACTAATATGGAATCAATCATAAGCAAACACACTCTCACAGTAAATGCCACGCACTAGCATCTGCACTATGCAAGACCAGACGACTCAAGACTCAATTCCTCCCGGTAGGACTACGATAATAAAACGGTCCTAGTGTAAACCTGACCAGACTCTCGGGACAAGACGTGTACCCGGTTCGACGTGTGGCTAGACGTGCACACACCCAAGACTCGGTCAAACACAGAAGCCGAGTACCCCAAATCCGGCACTACGGCCAACGGCAGAGGCGGAAAGAGAACGAGTGTACCTAAACTCTGCAGTACGGCCAACAGAGATGAACAATAAAGTATGGTTAAGCGAGTACGCTACATGCAATGACATCACCTTGCAAGGATACAACATTTAACGGCCGGGTCGATCAACGCAACACGTTCGCCTCCCAACAACGTCTTCATATCCCTACTAACAAAAGCATACAAGCATCAAGGATACACCCCCATTGACTCCGACAATCAAGTCTAACGAGTATGAGGGTGTAGCCGGGAAATGCGAATTCAAAACAATCAATGAATAGAGGACTTAGTCCAAGACTTAAGTCAAAACCGACTCAAAGGGAAAATATATTAAAACCGTCACAAAACATCTGAGACATTGTATCTTCTAAACATGAATATTTAATGTCATTACGTAAGTTTATAAGATAAATTTATAAGATAAGTTTATAAGATAAACAAACCATACAAACCATTACATGTGAAGACAAGTGGAAGAAAAGGAGAAAAGGGACAAATGGGATCCCAGCCGGTCAGGTGGACCGGCAGCTGGGTAACCGGGTGGGCACCACAGCCACATCGAACAAAAACAATAACAACACAGGGACTCCCAACCGTTGGGTGTGACCGGCGGACGGCTACCTGACTGGGGGTCACATGCAATGTCAAAAATCCTAAAGGAAATGAAGAGGAAGGGCTCCCAGCCGGTGAGGCGGCAGCCAGGTGGCCGACTGGTGCACGCATACCAACAAACAACAACATTAATATACATGGTGTTCCAAGCCGGTTGGGAGGGGGGGACCGGTAGGACGGTTGGGACACACATCCCTCAAAATCCAACAAGACTTAACTAATTTCAATACAGGGGGCTCCCAGTCGGTTGGGGGGCGGCGACCGGTGTTAAGTGCTTATTTTACATATACTTAGTAGCTTATTTAAGCTTATTTTGACTCCCCTTGACATGATTTTAGGCTAGATTTGCAAGCTTTCGTCATGTTTCGATATATACTACGCTTTGGTATGTTTCGTGTTTGTTTCAGGTCAAAACGAACCATCCTTGGCAAGGTACCCAAGATACAAGTGATGAGAAACGAGTTCTCGGACATTGGAATGAAGGAGAAAGGCTTATATCACATGAGCATTATAGATTGAAGTATTTTATGAAGAAGAGAAGATAAGAAGATCTCCCCGGGCGGGGGTGGAAGTAGCTCCGGGCGGGGAAACTGACACTTGAAGCGTAAATAATAGAGAATTAACTAGACTAAATTTATAAGCAAATAACAACGATTTTAATCAAATTCTAAAAAGTCTAAAGTCCGTAGTCTCGTTATAGGTTGACAAGCTCTAATAAGGATGAATAATTTACCAAATCACTATTCGGATTAGACACTACCTAATTTACTATTAACAGCCGGTAGGCCGGCTGGGGCAAACACGCACGAAATCAACACACAACAACAACAATTACTTCAATTCTTTTGATACCCATTTTTTCCCATAATCATTTATCATTATCAAACCACATTAAATGCATTCTAATCATAACCAATCATTGTATAGGGTCATTTAAGACAACATAAGACAACATTTATCATCCAGCACAAGTTTTACAATGATAAGTAGATGAACGCAACAACATAAATGAACTTAGCATAAGATTAACATAAAATAAGCATATGAGATGGATTAAACATAAAAATGAGCAATTAACACATATCCATAAGAAACCAACACAAGAACTCATCTTTTGGAGACCAACACTACTCTAACATGTAAAACACGTATAGTGATATCGAGTAACCCTTAACCGTTACCTTTTTGCGTATTCAATATTCTTCTAGTTCTTCCTCCACCAAGTAGTAGTCTTTGTCGGGGTCTTGAAGGTCTCCTCCTACAAAATTCGACATAAAAGATGAACAATTTCATCTTGGAAAAAGATGGAGAAATGAAAGTGAGCAAGATAAGACTTTTATTACCTTACTAAAAAGAGAAGAAGAAAAGAAAGAGAATAAGCTAAGAATCAACGAATTTAGGTGAGAATTGAGTGAGATATAGGATTTGTGTGGAAAGATTTTAGAGTTCAACAATGGAGAGGGAGGTTAGGGTTTAATGTTTTTGAGAGGATGAAGAGGGTGATAGAGTTGCTGAAAGTTTGAGTGGAAAATAAGAATATGGATCAAGTCATTTGGGTGGGTTGAAGAGATTCATTGACTCAATATGCAACATAAGGTCTAACCCACATGAAATTTCGAGTAGAGTCCAAATATGGACTCGGATTTGACAGATTAGACACGGAAATTACCCAACTATCTAAATTCTAATTTAAAGCTAAAATTAATCTAACTAATGAAAATATAATATTATTAATCGTAATTGCTAAGATTGCGGGTGTTACATAGTAGTGAATCTTGAGTTTAAAATTCTTAGTATCAACAACTTGATATTATGAGTAATGAAGTGAGAGAAAGTAGAGGGAGTAATTCTCTCATTTTCCAGAAATTTGGAAGAGATATGTGAATCTTTTTCTTCATCTCCTTCGCAAGCACTTTATTTCTTTTCTTCGTCCCATTTCCTAAGAGAGTTATATTTAGTCACATGTTTTGATCTTATCATTGTAATCAGATTCAAGGAGTAATACTAATATCAACAAGTTTATTCTTTTCTACTCTACATTAAGTTTGGAATGAAACTAAATTAAAGGATATAGACAATCCTGATAAAATTTACTCCGCAAAAAATACAATTAAAATAACTTCATCTTCATCAATTTTATGAAATTTGAAGGGTTTGTTTTTACAGTTGAGCAAAGAACAGGGTAATTGTCACTTTCGCTGAGCAAATATTCAAGACATCCCAATATACACAGTTTTATATCATCGTAGTAATCAAATCTTAGGAATTAACATTAATGTAGAAATCATGATAAATAATACGAGTAAAAATTATTCCAACAATTCAGTTCCAAAACAATTCAACATCAATCCACATTGTAGAAAAATATACAAATGTAAGTACCACCCAAGCAACATTTTCACTTATAAACCCAATTTGTGAAACAAAATAGTCATAAAAATATATTTGCAAAAACAACTAAGTTCATGATCATGGTCAATTTTGTGGATTATTAGAACAATCCCTAGCAAAATGCCCTTCTTCTCCACAAGTGTAACATTCTCCCCTCCCTCTCCCTCCTCTTCCTCCACCTCCACCTCCACCGTCTCGACCACCTCGATAAGCTCCTCCTCTCCTCCCACCACCTCTACCACTACCGCCGCCACGCCTTCCGCCGTAACCATCACCACCATCTCCACCATCTAACACCTCCCCGCCGCGATATCCTCCACGTCCCCTTCCATATCCTCTACCACCGCCTCTTCCGCCGTGACCACCAATACCACCGTCACCACCACCATCGCCGCCATGATGAAAACAATCCCTAGCAAAGTGACCGAACCCTCCGCAATTATAACACTCGACACTTCTACCACCACCGCCACCGCCGGATCTCCCGCCGCCTCTACCACCGCGATTCGCGACACTTCTCAAAACGTCAACGTTCGCGGCTCTATTGCGTCCGTCATCCCCGACTTCGACGTCGAATTCAACGCGTTGACCGTCGTACAACGTCCGATAACCGTCGAAATTGATGGACGTTTGATGAACGAACAAGTCTTCGGAATTCTCCTCATCAGGAGTAATGAAACCGAACCCTTTCCATCCATTGAACCACTTGACTGTACCTGTTGATCTCCCGCCATTGTTGTCCGTCATTGATACAATAAGAATATGATGAGTTGATGAAGTGATTAGTTTTAAAGAAGGAGATTATGGTGGTCTGTTATTTTGTTAGTTATTATTAGTTGGTTGAATATTGAATGAATGGAAAATAGGTTTAATTGGTCCACATTGTTGATGAATGGTAGTAGTGTTGTGTATCATGTATGTGTAGGACTTTATCCCTCCATTTAATCCAGCTGGCTCCTAAGTGTCCACATAGTTTTCCATATTTATCATCAAATACTAGTCATCACGTTTTTCTAAAAATTAAAATTGAAAGAGTGGAACAAATGAAAAGGGAGGGAAGGCCATTATCAAAACGCTTGGATTTGATATAGACCTCTTAAAATGGGGTCGGGGCGGGCGTGATTTACAGATCGATCGAGTTATCATATGGGCCTGGTTTTAGAGGTTACGGGTCAGGTTATGGTCAGAATATGATCAAAGAATATTTTATACTCTCTCCGATTCTGACCAATGGTAACACTTAACATAAACGGACAATCCACACCAATGGTAATATACCCTATTTGGCCCACAAAATTACTATGTTAACCTTATTCACATTTGATATTTACACAAAATGTCATTACATGACCCACCTATAAACCCCACAATTAAACCAATAATTACATGACCCTCCTAGTTGTTCCCTTTTTACCCCTACTTTTTTCAACTTTTTTTAAATACTCAATTTTCCACCATGTTACCATTGGTGTGGATCGGAGGGAGTATTTAATTTAAAATTGAATTTTTTAAAACAAAAAGTTAAAATCATATTAATATTTTTTTATTTATCATATTCAATACTTTTATTAATTTATTTATATTCATTATTTATTTTAATTAGAATATTAATACTTAATCATATTCAATAATAATTTGATTAAATCTATTACGAAGTATAATTTATCTATTTCGATCTTAATTAGCGGATCATTTTGGGTTCAGGTGAAACGGGCAATAGTTGTCTATTCCAACCTTTTTTTTCGAGGAAGTTTCCCTCAAAAATGAATATTCTTAATAAGGAAACAATGTAAGTTTTTTTTCCATAAGAATCATAGGATGTATATCAAATAGAAATGGATGATTACACGACATTCTGACACTCTACCAAGGAGGTCAGGAAGACCTTATATGAAACATACACACAAACCACAAGAACCACAGGAAAAGCTGCAGATACTAAACAATGGATATTAACCATTCTAATGAAGATAGTGTGACACCCCCATACACCAAGGTGCCTTACAAGACCCCCTTAGTACATGAGAGTGCTACCATCTCGGTTGTCCGAGGTAGTAAATATCACAACAAGCAATAAAGAAACAACATTTATTTAATCAACGTTTAAATGTCAATACAAAATCCCAAAACAGATGGCATACCATCTGACCAACAATCCAACTCAATAATGATATCGTATTAATAAATAAATAACAATGTTCAACATAATGAAATCACTTCTAAGTGTTCAAGACTCCAAACGACAAGTGGAAGCTAGATACAGTACGGTGATCCCATCCTCGATCCCACGCAATTCTAACGATTACCTGCGATCACCTGCTCACCATTCCCCAATGGATCACAACAGTTTTGTAAAACAGTAGAAGGGTCAATATTCGCATATACCAACTAACGTACAAGCTAAGCACAATACAAAGGACAAACCGGAGGGCCACCGCATCGGTTACCTCAGTAGACTCATATTACAATCGCTACTCTACAAAATCACCTATTAACCCTGGACCGCAGCCACAGGCGTCGAACTTCCATCTCGTCATAACAAGATAGACCCAGAACATTAATGTGCACATCCCATACGTAGCGGGATAACTACGAAGGAGATTTATGGGTGTGATCCGTCTCCCAACGGAATCACCAAACCATAGTAACATAGTAGTCGTCGCCAACAACTCCAAACTTCGTTATTGTCACAACAGTGACCATCATCATTAATCACATATTAATAATCACAATAATATAACAACAATCTCATGCCATCAATTAGTAACACAAATACTGAGTAGGGAAGCTCTACCTTATAGCAATTCCGCGAATAGCAAAGCAAAGCAATAAAAAGTGTTCCTCTACGAAGTCCCCTCCTATACAATCCATAGTCATTCAATTAACATCACAATACCCTTTTTCCCCAATCAATTTGGGTAAACAATACAATACAACAATCACAATCAAGAATACTTACCCAAATCAATCAATCGACGAAGAAAAAGGTTTGTTCCGGCACGAGATAATCAAGGTTTCTTGAGGAGTTTGAGAGGATTTGAGAGTAAGAGTTTGTGTTTAAGATGTAAACTGATTTTAATGAAAACTAATCCTCTTAATGACCCCTTAGTCATCCGTCCGACTAAACCCTGGAAACCGTCGTACTTGGTCGACTATCGATATTACTCGACCTAGTACACGATATCAGAACACTGCTAAAGACACCAGCCAACTTCACTCGGTCGAGTAGCCTGTACTCGGCCGAGTACGAGAGTAACATATGTACTCGGTCAAGAAGCCTCTACTCGGCCGAGCCCCATATACACAGAAATACGGAGTATTACGGTCTTCCCTTCTTAAGTACGAACTTCGCCCTCGATGTTCCCAACTC
Organism: Heliosperma pusillum; assembly: GCA_022085475.1. NCBI lineage: Eukaryota > Viridiplantae > Streptophyta > Magnoliopsida > Caryophyllales > Caryophyllaceae > Heliosperma > Heliosperma pusillum. The sequence continues at coordinate 59,379 of JAIUZE010025797.1, read as the reverse complement.
ATACTCCTACCACACCAACACCCCAACTAACTATCAACACAAGACACAACACATCAACAACACATATGCTACACATATGTCACAACAACACATAACAACACATTACACATAACTAGAGCTGGCAAGTCTGACCCGACCCGAGTGACCCGACCCGAAACCCGAGCAAAACCGACCCGACCCGACCCGAGAATACTGCAACCCGAAACCGACCCGACCCGACCCGATGACGACCCGTAACCCGTTGACGACCCGAAAATCAGTGACCCGAACCCGACCCGAACCCGACCCGACATTGACCCGACCCGATATTGACCCGATTAAATTGACGCTCTGACAATTATTAACCTTAATAATGATCAAAATGAAAGTGATTTATTGTTTAAATTGATATGTTTGACTTAATAATGAATTAATTAAACCAAATAATAATTTAAAACTAGATTTAATGGAAAAATATTGAAATATTGCGAAAAAATAACCGGACCCGATTACGACCCGACCCAAACCCGACCCGACCCGATGTATCATCTGACCCGAAAATGACCCGACCCGATAACGACCCGAACCCGACCCGACCCGACCCGAAAGGGTTGTCTGACCCGATACGACCCGAACCCGATAAGACCCGAACCCGACATAACCCGACCCGAACCCGACCCGACTGACCCGATTGCCACCTCTACACATAACAGTGCATATGACACTGCTAATTCATCGCTAACCACTAACATACCCATGACAAAACTAGAAAAATGCAACTACCTCCTTCCCCTCTTAAAAACAAGGTTAAGCCCTTGTAACCGAACATACCTCTTCAAACAGATGCGTGTACTTCTCCTTCATTGCAGCTTCAGGCTCCCAACTTGCTTCCTTCACGTTATGGTTAGACCATAACACTTTCAGTAGCGTCGTCTCTCCATTAATGGTCTTGCACACCTTCCGGTCCAACATCTCCTTTGGCACTTCAACATAAGTGAGTGTCTCATCCACCTCGATAGTCTCAGCGTCCAAAATATGAGATAGGTCACGCACATACTTCCTCAGCTGCGAAACATGGAACACATTATGGACCCGATCAAGAGCAGGTGGTAAGGTTAAATGATAAGCCACCTCTCTAATCCGATCCAAAATCTCATAGGGACCGATGAACTTCTGGCTCACATTGCCCCGCTTCCTAAATCTCATCACCCCACGCATAGGTGACGCCTTCAAAAGGACTTTGTCACCCACCTGAAACTCAACATCTCGACGATGAAGATCTGCAAAGCTCTTCTTAGGGGTGAGCATCGGTCCAAGACCGGACCGGACCAAACCAAACCAGACCGGGCCGAAGACCGAAAAGATAAAATTTGTGGACCGAAGACCGGACCAAACCCGAAATATTCGGTCCGGTCCGGTCTTAGACCTAAATGGACCGAAAAATATAATTTGTTAATAAGAAGGATAACCTAATTAAATATAGTTTCACAAAACTAAACATAACAAATAATCAAACTATCATTTGATTAAAATAGTCTTTAAGATTGCATTTGTATTGTCTTTTAAAGGTAAATTACCCAACAATTTCATAAAATTATAAATATTATCCTTAAAATACATTAAAATAACCGGTCTTGGTCCGGACCGGACCGAAGAACAAAACCTACAAAAATGTGGACCGAGGACCGGACCTAAAAAGTTTGGTCCGGTTTCGGTCCAGACCAAATGGTCCGGTCCGGTCCAATTTTTTCCGGTCCGGACCAAAAATTGCTCAGCCCTAGCTCTTCTGGCGATCAAGCGCTGCCTTCATCTTGTGTCAAATCAATTTCACTTGCTTTATCATGTCCTGAACCATGTGGGTCCAAGAACTACCGCCTCCGAGCTGTCGTCCCTACAAACCGGACTCCTGGATCTCCTCCCATACAGAGCCTCAAACGATGCCATCCCAATTGCAACAGGAGTTAAGGCATTGGTCTTTCACTTTTTGCTCCAACATAGGAACCATCACATTCACATTTATCACATTTGAAATACAAGTCTAGAAGAGGCACAATTGACCTTGAGTGTGAGCCAAATAACCATTTCAGGAAATTAATACATTCCTGAATTCAGGAGGCAGGGTCATTTTGATTGCATCATATATCAAGTTTTACCAAAGAAAATCCTTGGGTTCTTGTGCCTTTGGAAGATGTAAATGTTAGCTACAAGTGAGAGTTGAAATCATACCCATATCATATGTATATTTTGAGTTATAGACTCTGCAACAGGACTGCACAGATGAATGCTCCACATGTCAGGAATGACCTGTCAGTGAAGAAGCATGCCAAGCTTAATGATCATACAATATTTGCAAGCCATTCCTTTTTGAGAGGAAAGATAACATAATTAGATTTCATTTGATCTATCATAGGCCTTTTTTATTCAACTTGAGCCAGAAGATATGAATTTTTCAATGCAAGTCTGATGTATGAATGCAACTGCACAGTTCAGCCCTGACCTGAACATACTCAAAGCATCATAACTGAAGCTCCAGGGTATATTTTTGAATGATTCTAATTGGAGGATACACGTAACTCATATAGCTTCATTTTGGTTATACATAGGCTTTATAATTATTACTGAGCAGGAAGTTATGATATCTGCAAGAAGATGCTATTTTTGTTGTTTTGCAAGAAATCAGAAAATGACCTGTCATCACTGAAATATGAATAACTCAACATTGGCTGGATATCTTTGGTTGATTCCATTTGGATATGAAATATAACTTCATTAGATTTCCTTTGAGTCATCATGGGCAGCTTTACTCAACCTTATGAAGGAGATATGATATTTTGAAGTTCATGTTGCTGTACAGGAAAACTGATGAACTTTCAGTTTTGACCTGAACTTACTCCAAGCCTCATAACTGACAATCCAGGACTTATTTTTGAATGCTTCTAACTGGAGGAGGAAGATAACTCATCTAGCTTCCATTTGGGTACTCATGGACTTCCTAATTCTATCTGTGAAAGAAACTAGAGCATCTGCAAGATGCCTCTGAATGCTGAACTGCTACAAGCACATGCTATCATTGACCTGCTAGTACTCAAATCTCAATATATAAAGTTCCAGATATCATTTGGGTCTGATTCTTTGTGACATGAAAGAGAAAATCTATATCTTCAAAATGAGATATCATGAGTATCAAGATTCATCCTGAGGTAAGAGTTATGAAGCCTGAAAGACAAGTCTGATTTCAGGTAAACTCCTGAAAGTCTGTTTGGCAGCTGCTGGCATCAGGTTCATTGCTGTCTTTGCAAATGCTTTGAGTGGGACGTCCAAGGTGGCTATTGATCCTAAAATAGTCCTTATGTCATGAAAAGAAGAATGCCAAGCTTTGTTTCAGTTTAGAAGGACTTTTTCCTTGAGAAATATAAGCAACCAATCTGAAATTCTGAAAGTGATATCTTGTGGTCCTTCTTTTGGACTGTTGCTCATTTTCCTTGCTCTTATAGCTGCACCAACCCCAAGCCTCGACAAGGACTGACTTCTAACTAACTTTTGGATTCCTTGAGTTGCAAGGACCTCACCTACTCACAACAGATGGCAACAAGAACAACCAACCATCTTATTACTTTATGCTTTATGCTTTTGTTTTCTAGCTTTTGTTATTCAACTTGTGTAATGAGTTGTAGCTGTTTATTTGTACTCTTTTGTAAGCCAATATTGGCCCTTAGATGAACTTGAACGATTAAGATGCAAAACCTTGGACTATATAAGCCAAGCTACCTATTGTAAGCAAAGCAGATTTGATTAATGAATGAAAATTTGAAACCTTTGTTTCCAATTTCTAACATGGCTTTATGCTTGAGTCCCTTCTTTGCTTAGTGCTGGAAGAGTGTGGATTGACTCTTTTCTGAGTTGCTGGAATCATTCATCACCACCTCTATCCATTGGCTTTGTGCTTTGAAAGAGTACTATCTTGTTCTTACCTCATTTTCTTATAAATTCAGAAAATTACAACACAATAACAAGTCTATTTTGATTTCAAGTTCTGTATTCCTTACTGTTTTGATGCTATTTATGTTAGCATTCATTGCAATTATTCACTTTCATTTATCATACTCTTAAACTAACCAAAATAGAGCAGCCCCCAGGAATTTTAATTGCACCAATACTAGAATGATAGCTGTTGTTGGAGAAATCTATCAAATCTAGCTTATCTTTCGAGATCCCACCAAAAGATAGCACAAGAGCCCTCAACATATCCTCTAAGGTCTTGATCGTCTTCTCTGTCTGGCCATCCGTCGCATGATAAATTGTTGTACTCATCTTCAATGTCGTCTCCATCAACTCTTGCAGCTCCTTCTAGAATTTAGAAATAAACCTCGCATCACGGACATAAACTATATCACTCGGCACCCCATGCAGCTTCACCATATGCTTCCTATAAGCCAACACGAGCTCAATCTTGCTCCAAGTATCCTTCATCGGCAAAAAATGGGCTAACTTGGTCAACTAATCCACAATCACCCAAATCATGTTATTCCCCTTCTGTGATCTCGGAAGTCCCACCACAAAGTTCATGGATATAGACTCTCATTTCCACTCCGGCACTTCTAATGGCTGAATCTTACCCTGTGGTCTTCTTTGCCCCCTTTGACTCGGTGACATACCAAACATCTAGCGACAAAGTCAGGTATCTCTTTCTTCATTCCCGGCCACCAGAAAGTCTTCTTCAGGTCTTTGTATAACTTATCGCCACCCGGATGAACCGAATAGAAAGTATAATGAGCCTCAGACAAAATCACCTTCTTCAACCCTGGATCGTTTGGTACACACCAACGACCCTCGAACCTCAAGCTCCCGTTACCATGATTCAAAAATCTAAGAGTGGTACCCTCTTATATATACTCCCTTCTTCCATAGCTGAATCTTTGGATCCTCTAACTGCTTGCTCCTAATATCATTATATAACTCGGGCTCAATCATAAGGTCACTAGCAGCATCAACTTTTCTAATCACATGAATCCCCATCTTTGTTACTTCATCCCTCAATCTGATCAACGACATTACCGTGCATTATGAATGTACACTCTTCCGACTCAGCGCATCTGCAACTACATTCACCTTCCCTTCATAGTAGATGATCTCCATATCGTAATCCCAAATCAGCTCCATCCACCGCCGCTGTCTCATATTCAGCTCCTTCTGGGTATAGAAGTACTTCACTCTTATGGTCCGAAAAAACCTTAAAACTGTCACCATATAAATAGTGCCTCTAAATCTTCAGCGCGAACACCACCGCACCCAACTCAAGATCGTGGGTGGGGGTAGTTCTCCTCATAAGGCGTCTCGACGCATAAGCAAGCACCTTTCCATTTTGCATCAACACACACCCCAAGCCACACTTCGATGCATTCATATACACCTTAAAATTCTCGCTCCCCTCAGGTAATGCTAACACATGAGCTGTGGTCAAACGCTCCTTTTAAGGTTTGGAATGCCGTCTCACAACTCTCATCCCAACAAAACATGTTCTCCTTCCTCATCAACGCCGTCATAGGTCTAGCTATCTTTGTGAGTCTTTCACGAACCTCCTAGAATACCCAGCCAAACCCAGAAAGCTTCTCACCTCAGCCACATTCTTCGGTGCCTCCCAGAGTCCTAGTTAGACACTGCCTCAGTCTTACTCGGATCCACCATTACCCGTTCCTTCGATATCACATTCCCCAAGAAGGCCACCTTCTCTAACCAGAATTTGCATTTAGATAACTTGGCATACAACTGGTCATCCCTCAAAATCTGCAACACGATCCTCAGATGCTCTGCATGCTCCTCCTTAGTCTTTGAATAGACCAAGATGTCATCGATGAACACCACCACGAACATGTCCAAGTATGGACTGAAGATACGGTTCATAAGCTCCATGAACACCGCCGGTGCATTAGCCAACCCAAACGACATCACCACGTACTCATAATGCCTATACCTTGAACGAAAGGCCGTCTTCGGAATGTCTCCATCCTTTATCACCAGCTGATGATACCCCGACCTCAAATCTATCTTCGAGAACAGTCCATCTCAACTCAACTGATCAAACAGATTATCAATCCTAGGTAATGGATACCTATTCTTCACTGTCACATGGTTTAGCTCACGGTAATCAATGAATAACCATAAGCTAATATCCTTCTTTTTCACAAATAACATTGGCGCACCCCACGACGATACACTAGGTCTAATGTATCCCTTGTCCAGTAACTCGTGCAGCTGCTTCTTTAACTCCTCAAGCTCCTTTGGTCCCATACGATATGGGGCCTTATAAATCGGTCCCGTACCCGGCTTTAACTCAAAGCTTAAATCAACATCTCTTTTCGGAGGTAATCCCGGTATCTCATCCTGAAAAACATCATCGAACTCGCTCACCACCTTAATCTGGTATACAGTCGGCTCCTCCACTCGGGTATTCCTCACATGACACAAGATCATAGGATAGCCCTTCCTTAGGTAAGTCTTCAATGTAATAGCTACTATCAACTTTACCTTAGGCTTCACCACAAACCCTCGGTATAACACTCTAACTCCTTTCGGAACTTTCAACGACACCTTCTTTTGATGATAGTCTATATTAGCTTTATATCTACGCAACCAATCCATCTCGACAATTACCTCAAATCCATCCATCGGGAACTCAAACAAGTCAACATGGAAGTCAACCTCCCCCACAATCATAAACACTCCTATATACAACCTAGTACAAGATACAGACTCTCTAGAAGGTATAAATACCTCATCATTTACAGACTCACTATTTCCCAACCCCAACAACACAGCATGACTCCTTGAAATGAAAGAATGAGTTGCCTCTGAAATGAATAATACAAACGAAAGAACATTATTAACAAGAAAAGTACTGGTGACCACCTGAGCATTCTCCTATGCTTCTTGCTTTCCCATTGCAAACAATTTACCACTGTTCTTTTGGCCACCACCCTGAACCGTGCTTGATGATGCTACAGTCTTCAAAGCCGAACTATGGTTCTCTCCATTGTTTTTGTTGTTGTTTTTCTGCCTCTGATGACCACAAAAGTGATTGTAGCCGCCGCCGGTCCCACTCTGACTTCCCTGCCGGTTCCATGAACTTGCATGCCTATTACTAGCCATTGTCTGTGAGTAGCTCCGCTGATATGAGGATTGGTTACCACCACTTCCTCCTGATGATGAACAGTCGAGTATCTTGTGGTTCACACCGCCACAACCATAACACTTAGGTCCGGAGACCTCAGTAGTAGCTCTAACAGCATTTCCCCCATACTGCTGTCCTCCACGATAGCCTTCACTACCAGAATAGGATCTGGCCTGCGAATAGTTGCCCTTCCTATAGCTAGAGTTGCCTCCAACCTCGCTTGTTGCCTTCCTCTTCCCACCTTCCAATGCCTATCTCCTCTCCTTTGTCATAAGCACCAACCTCTCCGCATGTCCCGCCTTCTCATAGGCCTCCTTAAGATCATTAGCCATTCGCACTGGTAGCTTATTCATGACCATATACACTAATCCCTTCAAGAAATTCTTAGCTAGGGACTTCTGGCTCTATTACATCTCGTCGGCATAACTTGCCAGTTCCGTGAACTTATTGTAGTACTCAGTCACGCTCATCTCCTCTGTCATTTGAAAGGCCTTGAATTCGGACCTCAGCTTTCCCCTCACATGCTCGGGAACAAACTCCAGCCTCATCTCCGTCTTGAAATCCCTCCAAGGAATTTCCTCCTCTCCTTCGCCCACATAGAATTCCTTCATAGCAGTCCTTTCTCTGAACCACCACTTCCCCGCGTGATCCCTCAGGTAGAACACGACTTGCTCTACGCATAGCTCCGCTGGACAGTCGACCACCTCAAAGATACTCTCCATCTCGCGAAACCAGTCATCTAATAGATGCGGCGCACGGGTACCCTCAAAGGTAGTGGGTTGGTGACGAGTGATGACAGTGCTGATGGTAGTAGCACTAACTACCACCTCCTGATTTCCACCCGCAGTCTTAAGCACCTCAGTTAGCGCCTTATTCTGTTCGACGAGTCTGGCGACCTTTTCAGCATTGTACTCTCCAGTTGCACCTGACGCACTAGCTCTCGTTGCAGGCATGATATCTTCAATAAGAATGGAAAACGTAAGCACAAGCCTACAACCAAAATGGACTACGGTCCTGACATAAAAACCCTCGATCGAGTACAACAAGCAACTCGGCCGAGTCGACCTTACTCGATCGAGTACTACAGGTACTCGGTCGAGTACATCAAATACCGAGTTCCAATTACACATACATAAATTTTAACTCGATCGAGTCCAAAAAGCACTCGGTCGAGTCACATACACTCGGTCAAGTGTCAACATACGCTCGGTCAAGTGACCTGATCAGTATTCGCCTCAATATTATGGAACTTGTGCTCAGTCGAGTCATAATGGTACTCGACCGAGTCTCTCATACTCAGCCGAGTGTCACTATGCGCTCGGTCGAGTCACTATTCTTAGCATTTAAATTCCCACATCAACTCCTTTAACTCGATCGAGTGTCAAGGTACTCGGTCGAGAACCCTGCCCCACTCGGTCGAGTCATGCAATAGTACCACCCTGTATATATATCATACATACTTACATATATAACAATTCGTATCTAATTCTCATTCTCGAATATATTATTCAGCTTGCATTAATTTCATATATATCACAAAATCACATGTAGCTCACATATATATCATGATTGACAATAATAAAGTAAAATCTCATGTCAAAGTTAACACCATTCAACACATACTATATGCTCATTAACAACAACATATTAGCATGCTACAAGTCATCACTTTCATACACGATTCATTTCATGTAAGCTCATCATACCCATAACTCATGAAATTTCACATCTCAACACATCATCCGCACCATTCACATGTGATACACACATATCACAATCATTACTCTACTTCATTCAACATCCAACTCTACGTCACATATTCTCAACATGCATGTATAATAATATCAAATACACATAGCGTCCCGACACTTCCCATGGTGACCAAGTAAGAGCTATAGGGGCAAGGATGCGATTCTGGGACGTCTCGCGAATCCTTGCGGTAGCTACCTATGACTCCTACCCGAGTTCATTTTATTAGACTCTCCTAGATCATTAGGTTCATTGGTTTTAGGTTCCAAAATCGATCGCTCTGATATACACCAAGGTGGCTTACAAGACCCCCTTAGTGTAACAACCCGAAAAGTACCCGATTTTTCTAGTAAAAATATTTACTAACACTTTTCAGTAGAACTTAAGTTTTTAAGATAGGAATTTTTGTTCCGAGTCTTATTTTGAAATTCCGCGTTCATATTTGGAATTTCTGAGAGATTTCATGAAAAGACCGTTTTTAGTCATCTTTGACTTTTCTTGACTTTTAAACCGTCTTTGACTTTTTCTTGACTTTTTAAAGTCGTCATTTACTTTTTATTGATTTTTAAGTCGTCATAAACTTTTCTTGACTTTTAAGTCATTTTTGACTTTTATCGACTTTTAAGTCGACTTTGACTTTCGTTGACTTTTCCCGACTCGTCTTGCGATTTTGAAGACCGAAATTTTATTTAAAAAAATTATATTAAATTATGATAAATCCGAATAAAATCTGTGAACAGAAAATGAATCCAAATATCATAATTTTTAAAAAAAGTTCGGTCTTCAAAATCGCAAGACGAGTCGGAAACAGAAAAGTCAACGAAAGTCAAAGTCGACTTAAAAGTCGAGAAAAGTCAAAAATGACTTAAAAGTAAAGAAAAGTTTATGACGACTTAAAAATCAATAAAAAGTAAATGACGACTTTAAAAAGTCAAGAAAAAGTCAAAGACGGTTTAAAAGTCAAGAAAAGTCAAAGATGACCAAAAACGGTCCTTTCATGAAATCTCTCAAAAATTCCAAATACGAACGCGGAATTTCAAAATACGACTCGGAACAAAAATTCCTATATTAAAACTTAAGTTCTACTGAAAAGTATCCATAAGCTATTACTTAAGCGAATTGGGTACTTTTCGGGTTGTTACAATCACCCTCCTTTAAAACAGTTCGTCTCGAAACTTAGAAGAAGGAAAGTAACGTATATGTAGGTCCATTTCAAAAACTGTTAAAAAGATATTCTTAATAAAATTACAAGGTCTTATCACTGGGGCGGAAGGTTCTCGTCAGCTGTTAAGAACATCGACGTCCCAATTCAAAGACTTTAAAAGATACTTTTTTCGCATCAATAAATGAGAAAACTAGTTATCGAACGTCTCCAATAACAAGTCTCAACATTCCTTGACGGTAAAATACTTGAAATCATCAAAAATTTCCAAAAGCGATTAGTTCAAAAATTCTATAGTAAAGGTAATAACACTACTATCTATACTAAAAATTTCTAACTAAAACTTCTAATAATAATCTACTTATAAATACGATATTCGATAGAAGGAACGAAATATTCGAAAGAATAAATCGAATAGAAAGAGAGAAAAGAGAGGAATAAATCACCAAACTATCCTCCATAAATGACAATTCGAATGTCGATCGTAACTTGACAACCCTAACTGTACAAGTAAACTAATCCTCAAAAGAGTGTGATATACTCTCAACATTTTCCATCCTCCGATTCCTACCTAAATATTTCATAAGCACGACACATAGAGTAAGAACTCCCAATTATTCAAATTCAATTAAAATCTTCTAAGGTCCATCGGTACGGTAAACTCCATAACTAATAATCCCATAAAAGATTCATTACGAACTCAAATCTTCTTAACTCCATCAAAACTCTTATTGGAAACCACCATCAAAATATTTATAATTTGGTAAACAAGACCGCTAATAACCACAAAGTAAAGGACTTACTATGAAATCCTTTACTCTAATTTCTTCAAAAATTCATTACCCTAAATTATTAACCATGACCCTTCTCATCCTCAAAAGTTGAATCACAAAACCTCAAAGAGATTAGTCACACAAATCTTATTTCACTTAACGTTTGCCAAACATAAGGCAATGCAACCGTAAATCAATTTATTTATCTCTTCCAAACTCTCAATACATCGGTTTTCGCTTATGACTATATTCCTCAAGTTTGGTCATCTAAATCCAAAATTCCACAAGGTAATTATTCCCGTTAGAGTCCAACATTTAAAGACTTCAATTTCCCAAGTAACACTTAAAAATCACTCAACTTCCTAACCACAACCACAACTATTATTACGCTTATTTCAGTCCTCAAACAGATATTGCAACTTCAAGCTTTCATATTTTAAAACCACTAGGAGAATTTCATCCTAAGTTTATCCTCAAATCCTCATAATTATCTAAACACGGAACTAGCTTAATAGGATGGTTAGTTACCATATTCGAAACTTCTTATGTACTCCAAAATAGACATATCATAAGCATGGTCTTCAAACCAATACTAAACTTCTAAGTCCAAAAGACTAAATTACTAATGAGTTAAGAAGTCATAGCCAACTCATTCGACCTTACACCATCGAATATCATGAACTATTTACTCACAAGTCATGACAAGCATCCAACAATAAAATCATTAAACATACCTTACCACACCTTCCTCAAGGATACCAACTCTCACCACCATAGGGTGAAATTAGATCTATACCATTTTCCTCAAATCACAAATTCATTCTATCTAACACTAATATTCCACAACATTCAAAGTTCTTCCGACTAAGAATAATATACTGCATACTAATGGGTGTGACATCCATACCAATGTTACAAGAGGAAGGTAAGAATACCAATGGTATAATGGAGGAACTATTATGAGAAATTTCCAAGAGGTAAATAGGTTGGAGGAGAAAGAAGCACCTAGATAGAAGGAAGAAGGCATGATACTATAAGGACGAGAGAAATCAAAGATGAAGAAGGAATTCACTTCAATTAGGCTTATAAATCTTCAAATCTTCGGTAGAGGATACTCCTTCTAGGTAACACATATTCCACCATAAGGCGTAATATTGCTCCTAGCAATCTGGCTAGCCACCCAAGCATAGCCTCCTTGGCAATTGTCTTCTTTATGAGGAGGGACCTGGTTGGCAGTAACAACGATCTCTTCTACACGAGGTCCAACCGTCTTCATAAGAAACAAAACAAATTAAGTTACTCCTAACAATTAGCATAAACAAATAGACTACAACATAAATCCTAATCTACCCATCTTACCCTTCGATCTCACCAGTTTATTATTTATTAAGGTCAAGTTATTTATGCAAGGGTACACAAACGTGCGTCGGGAGCAAATATGCTCTGATACCAACTGTGACACCCTCAAATTTGCGGAAAGAAAAAAAATATTTAAATACATAAAAGATACGAATACATAACGAAGGTGTCATAAATAAAAAGGGTCATTACAAAACGGAAATAATATTCTACAAAAAAAATATACAAGACGGGAGACATATCTCCCGTATAAATACGGAAATAAAAGAGTGTCTAATAATATACAATCTAAGAACCGAATATAGGTCCAAGGTAAATACTTCGCTCGCTAGCTCGTCAATGTACCCCAAATATGCATCACCACCTGTTCGACCGCATTAAATATAAACACGGAAGCCACAGTCAGTGGGGGGTAACTCCGAGTTCTCCCAGCCACGAAATGTCGAGTTTAATGAAACATGAATAACATAAAAGCAATGTATATGGAAAATACAAAACTTAAACATATATGATATGCTTTTCATGTTATGAAACAGATAACTAACAAATAACCTAGCATGTGAAAGCTATCATGTGAAACCGATAATAAACTATAACTCGAGGTAGGGAAGCGGGTATGCTAGCTCAGAGGTTCCTCTCAGAAACATGGCCATGATACACTCAAACCCTAATCAACACGTAATCATGTGAATCAGTTAACAATCGGTAATCCAAACTCTATCAATCCTAGCCGGCTTGCATCTCAACTTCTAGAACTCATAGAATCATACAAACATGAAAGACCAATACGTCTACAAACAGGCATAAGTTCTTAGGCCAGTCAATAGTCGACTTCTGTAACTCGAGGCTATACCACAAGGTAGGAAAACATCCTAGTCCTAGACTGATCAGACCTAGCGACAACAGCTATTCCATTCCCCGTCTCGTGACCAGAAGTACACAAGAAACTCTACTAGGCGACCCCCTAAGCAGAGATGGCTAGTACTTAAGCTGGCTCCCTTCCCAAAGCGGAACTCTTAGGATGCCATGCCCCGACTTGGAGATAAGCCCCCCAGGCCGGGACACAAAAGCTATTAACCATGAACTATATACTCGTTAAAGACAGTACGGGCCTATCGATGTCATGGTCCAAGCTACTCATTTAGAATTAGAATGGTCAAGACGCCATATACTCATAATTCTCTATGGGTACTTAGTCAACACGACACCAAACATATAATAAAAACAGTCACGGGAAAAACATCCTATCATGTGACTAATTGCATATCAATAATAATCAAATATCATATCGCCTCATATCTACTAAGGCTAATTCATAATTAAATACAACCTCACTTGAAGACAAATCCCCGACCCGAGTCCCGCGACGGGTCAGCAGTCAAATCGGGGCTGACTAGATCTTAGTTTGACCAAACCCGTTGGATCAAACCGGCTAGAAACAGAGTCTTTATCACATAGACATAAAATCAACATATTCATTACATGTTATTTTATTACTACTTCTAACATGTGAATTATCATATTATACCCAAAACCCCGTTTGACTAAAAGGAGATTAAATTAAACTACCGTCTCGTCTTATAATTTCTAACATGTGAGAAATAATAAGTTAATGAAAAACCCTTTTTAATTAAATATTTTACTTATTAATATTTCTCGCTTGCTAATTATTACAAAACGCGATAAAAATGACGATAACTCAAAAACCGTCACAAGTCCCAAAGTGGGACCCACGGGCTGAGTTGGGCCGGACCCCACATGGGCCTGGATGGGCCCCACGGCCTGATTTGGCTAGAAATGGCTGTTTTTATTAAATTTCAAAAAACCCGTTTCTTAAAAATTCCCGCATGCTTTAACATATTTAAAACCCGTCCAAACAACAATTTAACTATCAAACATCGACACAACCCAAAGACCAAAACCCGGACCCACCATGGACCAACCCAGACCGGTCTGAACCGGCCTGGACCGGTCTGGTTGGTCCGGTTCACTACCAACCCCACGGTTCACACCACAAACCCCACCAAATTAATTCCAACTTGTTTTAATTATCAAACCACCATTTTTAACAACCATCATACCAAAAGTCATGATTAAAAATAATTCATCCAAATTTCTCAAGAACACTAAACATATTAAAATTTCCTAAACAACATAAAAATTATAACTTATTAAAAATCATCAAAACTTATCAAGAACACTAAACATATTATAAATTCATACAAAATCATAAAAATCATAACTTATGGAAAATCATCCAAATTCATTAACATCAACCAACATGTTATAAAATCATAAAACATCATAAGAACTACTACTTAACATGTTACTAACTAAAAATCCATGAATCATAAAAATATGAACCAAAACTAAAGATGAACCAAAAACTAAAGAAGACTAAAGCTACTAAGGTATGTAACATCTATTCGTCGAGTAACTCGGAATAGTTACCTTAGCTAGAAAAATCAATTAGCACCAAAATAAGAAGTATAAACTAAGAAACCCGTCTTCTAATCTTCCCCTAATATATACGAGTCACCAAACTCGTCTTCAAAATCTTCCCCTATAAGAAATGACAAGAAAAACATTATTAGAAGTAAAACTAGATTTTCCATAATTAACAATAGTGTTGAAAACGGATTTTGCGGAATTGAAAATAAACCGACGTGAAGATGCGGGAGCGAAGAGGAGAGTCTGCAATTAGACATATGAAGTTAGGACGGATTAATAAGAAATGAAGATTTTATGAAGGTTTTGCTCAAGAACGATGATGAACAATTGAAGAACACGAAGAACAAATGAAGAACGATTAAAGAAAGTGATATTTTGATCTTTATTTGATTTGTTGACAAATGAAAAGTTGTTTGTGAGTAAAGTGGGGTGAGGAGTGTCGTGTAATATAGAGCAAACTAGTGAGTTGGGTTTTGAAATTGTGGTTATGGAATTGACCCGGTATAATAATTATATTACCGTAATTAATTAGATATTAAGTTACTTGAATTAAATATCAAGATATTATGTTATTATAATGAAAAGAAATAAAATATCAAGGCTAAGAGAGGAAGAAAAACCGTGTGGTATGGGTGATATCGGGTCAGTTTTGTAAACGATTTGCGTAATTTGCGTTAACTGATCGATAAAGTAAATAAATATCTAGATATTATTATTAGTTTAATCAAAAGAATTAAAATATCTAATGTGAGTGGAAAACGATGACCTGGGCGCGTGACTCATGCCAAAGTCGAGTTTCGGTTTCGTTTCGCGCTCTACGATGAGTCGGGAATAGTTAAATAACGTTCGGTTAAAACCGTAAACGTTATTCTTTAAATTCCGAATAAATTCAAAATAATTATATTAAATTATGATAAATCTTAATAAATCCAAATAAAAATAAATCAAATATATTATTTTTTTAAATAAAATTTCGGTCTTCAAACTTATGAGGCGAGTCGGGAAAAAGTCAACGGAAGTCAAAGTTGACTGAAAAGTCAAGAAAAGTCGAAGATGACTTAAAAGTCAAGAAAAGTTTATGACGACTTAAAAGTCAAGAAAAAGTCAATGACGACTTTAAAAAGTCAAGGAAAAGTCAAAGACGACTTAAAAGTCAAGAAAAGTCAAAGATGACTAAAAACGGTCTTTTCATGGAATCCCTCAAAAATTCCAAATACGAACGCGGAATTTCAAAATAAGAATCGGAACAAAAATTCCTATTTTAAAAACTTAAGTTCTACTGAAAAGGGTTAGTAAATATTTTTACTAGAAAAAACGGGTAATTTCGGGTGGTTGTTTTGTTTACAATCACCCCTCCTTTTAAAAGTTCGTCCCGAAACTTAGAAGAGGAACGTAAACAATATGTAGGTCTATTTCAAAATTGTTAAAAATATAGTCGTGATAAATTACAGAGTTATCACTGGGGGGAAGGTTATTTCGTCAGCTGTTAGACACCCCAACGTCCCCCCAAATCAAAGGACTTTAAAAAGATTAACATTTTCGCATCAATAAATGAGAAAACTAGTTATCGAACGTCTCCAATAACAAGTCTCAACACTCCTTGACGGTAAAATACTTGAAATCATAAAACATTTCCAAAGGTTTTTTAGTTCAAAACTTTTATAGTATAGGTAATAATTCTACTATCTATGACTAAAATTTCTAACTAAAGATTCTAGTAATAATCTACCTATAAATACGATATTCTATAGAAGAAACGAAATATTCGAAAGAATAAATCGAATAGAAAGAAGAAAGAAAGAAGGAAAGAATAAAGAAAAACGAAGGAGGAACCCCAATACTATATTCCCTCTATGAAAATTCTAATGTCGATAGTAACTCGACAATACTAACTGTACAAGTAAACTAGTCCTCAAGGGAGTGCAATATATCCTCAACATTTCAATCATCGGATTCCTACCAAGATATTTCATAAGCATGCCACACCGAGTAGCAATTCCCAATTCTTCCAATTCAATTTACATCTTCTAAAATCCATCGAAACTATTATTGGAAATCACCATCAAAATATTCATAATTAGGGAAACAATGCCGCTAACAACCCCAAAGTAAAGGAGACTTACTATGAAATCCTTTGATCCAATTTATTCCAAAATTCATTATCTTAAGTTATTAACAATTAACCTTCCCATCCTAAAAAGTTGAATAACAAAACCTCAAAGAGATTAGTCACACAAATATTATTTCACTTAACTTTTGCCAAACATATGCAATGTGACCGTAATCAATTTATTTATTTCTTCCAAACTCGCAATACATCGGTTTTCGCTTATGTCGATATTCCTCAAGTTGTGTCATCAAATCCAAATTCCACAAAGTATTTATTCCCGTTAGGGTCCAACATTTAACGACAACAAATTCCCAAGTAACACTTAAAAATCACTCAACTTCCTAACCACAACCACAACGATTATTACGCTTATTTCAGTCCTCAAACAGATATTGCAACTTCAAGCTTTCATATTTTAAAACCACTAGGAGAATTTCATCCTAAGTTTATCCTCAAATCCTCATAATTATCTAAACACGGAACTAGCTTAATAGGATGGTTAGTTACCATATTCGAAACTTCTTATTTACTCCAAAATAGACATATCATAAGCCTGGTCTTCAAACCAATACTAAACTTCTAAGTCCAAAAGACTAAATTACTAATGAGTTAAGAAGTCCTAGCCAACTCATTCGATCTTACACCATCGAATATCATGAACTATTTACTCACAAGTCATGACAAGCATCCAACAATAAAATCATTAAACATACCTTACCACACCTTCCTCAAGGATACCAACTCTCACCACCATAAGGTGAAATTAGATCTATACCATTTTCCTCAAATCACAAATTCATTCTATCTAACACTAATATTCCACAACATTCAAAGTTCTTCCGACTAAGAATAATATACTGCATACTAATGGGTGTGACATCCATACCAATGTTACAAGAGGAAGGTAAGAATACCAATGGTATAATGGAGGAACTATTATGAGAAATTTCCAAGAGGTAAATAGGTTGGAGGAGAAAGAAGCACCTAGATAGAAGGAAGAAGGCATGATACTATAAGGACGAGAGAAATCAAAGATGAAGAAGGAATTCACTTCAATTAGGCTTATAAATCTTCAAATCTTCGGTAGAGGATACTCCTTCTAGGTAACACATATTCCACCATAAGGCGTAATATTGCTCCTAGCAATTTGGCTAGCCACCCAAGCATAGCCTCCTTGGCAATTGTCTTCTTTATGAGGAGGGACCCGGTTGGCAGCAACAAACATCTCTTCTACACGAGGGCCAACCGTCTTCATAAGAAACAAAACCAATTAAGTTACTCCTAACAATTAGCATAAACACATAGACTACAACATAAATCCTAATCTACCCATCCTACCCTTCTATCTCACAAGTTTATTATTTTATTAAGGTCAAGTTATTTATGCAAGGGTACAAAAACGTGCGTCGGGAGCAAAAATGCTCTGATACCAACTGTGACACCCTCAAATTTGCGGAAAGAAAAAAAATAATTTAAATACATAATGAAGGTGTCTGAAATAAAAAGGGTCATTACAAAACGTAAATAATATTCTACAAAAGCAATATACAAGACGGGAGACATATCTCCCGTATAAATACGGAAATGAAAGAGGGTATAATAATATACAATCTAAGAACCGAATATAGGTCCAAGGTAATACTTCGCTCGCTAGCTCGTCAATGTACCCAATGTATGCATTCACCACCTGTTCGACCGCATTAAATATAAACACGGGAGCCACAGTCAGTGGGGAGTAACTCCGAGTCCTCCCAGCCACGAAATGTCGAGTTTAATGAAACATGAATAACATAAAAGCAATGTATATGGAAAATACAAAACTTAAACATATATGATATGCTTTTCATGTTATGAAACAGATAACTAACAAATAACCTAGCATGTGAAAGCTATCATGTGAAACCGATAATAAACTATAACTCGAGGTAGGGAAGCTGGTATGCTAGCTCAGAGGTTCCTCTAAGAAACATGGCCGTGATACACTCAAACCCTAATCAACACGTAATCATGTGAATCAGTTAACAATCGGTAATCCAAACTCTATCAATCCTAGCCGGCTTGCATCTCACCTTCTAGAACTCATAGAATCATACAAACATGAAAGACCAATACCTCTACAAACAGGCATAAGTTCTTAGGGCAGTCGATAGAAGACTTCTGTAACTCGAGGCTATACCACAAGGTAGGAAAACATCCTAGTCCTAGACTGATCAGACCTAGCGACAACAGCTATTCCATTCCCCGTCCCATGACATAACCGTCTATGAGAAACTCTACTAGGCGACCCCCTAAGCAGAGATGGCTAGTACTTAAGCTGGCTCCCTTCCCAAAGCGGAACTCTTAGGATGCCATGCCCCGACTTGGATATAAACCCACCAAGCCGGGACACAAAAGCTATTAACCATGAACTATATACTCGTTAAAGACAGTACGGACCTATCAATGTCGTGGTCCAAGCTACTCATTTAGAATTAGCATGGTCAAGACGCCATATACTCATAATTCTCTATGGGTACTTAGTCAACCCGACACCAACCATATAATAAAACAGTCACGGGAAAAACATCCTATCATGTGACTAATTTCATATAAATAATAACCAAATATCATATCGCCTCATATCTACTAAGGCTAATTCATTAATTAAATACAACCATACTTGAAGACAAATCCCCGACCCGAGTCCCGCGACGGGTCATCCGTCAAATCGGGGCTGACTAGCTCTTAGTTTGACCAAACCCGTTGGATCAAACCGGCTAGAAACAGAGTCTTTATCACATAGACATAAAATCAACATATTCATTACATGTTATTTTAATAAAACTTCTAACATGCGAATTATTAAATCCTACGTAAAACCCCCGCTTGACTTAAAGGATATTAAATTAAACTACGATCTCGTCTTATAATTTCTAACATGTGAGAAATAATAATTTTATGAAAAACCTTTTTAATTAAATAATTTTACTTATTAACATTTCTCACTTGCTAAATATTACAAAACACGATAAAAATGACGATAACTCAAAAACCGACACGAGTCCAAAGGTGGGACCCACGGGCTGAATTGGGCCGGACCCACATGGGCCTGTTTTGGGCCTCACGGACAGAATTGGGCTGTTTTGGCCTTTGATTCGATTTTACTAAAAACCGTTTCCTAATATTTCCCGCATGCTTTAACATATTTTAAAACCCGTCAAAACAACAACCAATCAATCAAACATCGACACAACCCAAAGACCAAAACCCGGACCCACCTTGACCAACCCAGACCGGGTCTGAACCGGCCTGGACCGGTCTGGTTTGGTCCGGTTCTAGCCACACAATTCGGCCCCACCAACAACAACATCAAATAAATTCCAACATGTTTTTAATCATCAAACAACCATTTTAACATCCATCCTTACAAAAATCATTATTATTAAAAATCATCAAAATTTGTCAAGAACACTAAAACAACATAAAAATCATAACTTAGTAAAAATCATTAAAATTCTTCAAGAACACTAAACTTGTTAAAATTTCATAAACAACATAAAAATCATAACTTAGTAAAAATCATTAAAATTCTTCAAGAATAATAAATCATCATAAAAATTTCCTACAACTTAAAAATCATCAAGAACAATAAATCAGCATAAAAATTTCCTACAACTTAAAAATCATCACAAACAATAAATCATGTTCATAAAAGATACATAACCTAAAAGTTATCAAGAACAGAAACACAACATAAAAATTCCATAAAACATTAAAAATCATCAAGAATCATAAAACAACATAAAAATTCCATACAATATAAAAATCATCAAGAATCATAAAACAACATAATAACCACTACGTAACATATTACTAACTAAAAATCCATAAATCATAAAAACATGAACCAAAAATAAAGATGAACCAAAATCAAAAGAAACAAAACTAAAGACTATGTTACTAATTAAAATCCTAAATACCATAACATGAACATAAACTAAAAGCTACAAAAACAAAACTAAGGCTATGTGACATTATATCGTCGAGTAACTCGGAATCGTTACCTTAGCTTAGCTAAAATCAAGTAGCACCAAAATAATAAGAACCAAGAAAATACGAAACCCGTCTTCTAATCATCTCCTAAAATATATGAGTCACCAAACTCGTCTTCAAAATCTTCCCCTATAAGAAATGACAAGAAAAACATTATTAGAAGTAAAAATAGATTTTCCATAATTAAAGTGTTGAAAACGATTTTGACGGAATTGAAAATTAACCGTACTAGAAGATGGGGAGCGAAGAGGAGATCCTAGAAATATAAGTTAGGACGGATTTAATTAAGAAATGAAGGTTTTATGAAGGTTTTGCTCAAGAACGATGAAGAACGGATGAAGAACGCAAAGAACGCTCAAGAACGATTAAAGAAAGTGATATTTTGATCTTAATTTGATTTGTTGAAAAATGAAAAGTTGTTTGTGAGTAAAGTGGAGTGTGTGAGCCGTGAGTTTATAGAGCAAAATAGGGAGTTGGGTTTGAAATTGTTGTTATGGAATTGACCCGGTATAATAATTATATTACCGTAATTAATTAGATATTAAGTTAATTGAATTAAATATCAAGATATTATGTTATTGTAATGAAAAGAAAGAAAATATCAAGGTCAAAGAGAGAGGAAAAACCGTGTGATATGGTGACTGTCGGGTCAGTTTTGGAAACGATTTGCGTAATTTTCGTTAACTGATCGATAAAGTTAATAAATATCTAGATATTTTGATTAGTTTATTCAAAACAATTAAAATATCTTATGGTGAGTGGAAAGCGATGACACGCGCGTGTGACTCATGCCAAAGTCGAGTTTCGATTTTGTTTCGCGCTTTACGATGAGTCGGGAATCGTTAAATGACGTTCGGTTAAAACCGTAAACGTTATTCTTTAAATTCCGAATAAATTCAAAATAATTATATTAAATTATGATAAATCTTAATAAATCCAAATAAAAATAAATCAAAAATATTATTTTTTTAAATAAAATTTCGGTCTTCAAACTTATGAGGCGAGTCGGGAAAAAGTCAACGGAAGTCAAAGTTGACTGAAAAGTCGAGAAAAGTCGAAGATGACTTAAAAGTCAAGAAAAGTTTAGGACGACTTAAAAGTCAAGAAAAAGTCAATGACGACTTTAAAAAGTCAAGGAAAAGTCAAAGACGACTTAAAAGTCAAGAAAAGTCAAAGATGACTAAAAACGGTCTTTTCATGGAATCCCTCAAAAATTCCAACTACGAACGCGGAATTTCAAAATCAGACTCAAACAAAAATTCCTATTTACAAAAACTTAAGTTCTACTGAAAAGTGTTAGTAAATATTTTTACTAGAAAAATCGGGTATATTTCGGGTTGTACATCATGATTAAAGCATTAAATTCATTCATAAAAACATAATCAAAACATTAATAAAAATTATAATTGTAATCACAATCCTGCTCTGATACCACATGTAAACATAAGTTATACGATCTTGATTAAAGCGATAATTACTGAGAGGTACTTACGTGATGTAGCCATTAGATCTCATAATAAAATCACTTCAGAAAGATAAAAGATGAACCCTTATTGTTTTGCCTTCTCCTGCCTTCCTTATTCTCTAATTCACTTTTTTTATGTGTGTTTTCTTAATATCAATTAATTAGGTTAAAACACAAACAGGTGTTGCTTATATAGAGAGGTGGCAGGAGGGGCTTAATAAGATAAGTGGGCCTGATATGTTAATGGCCTGTAAACATTAACCGTAATCCACTTAATCTATTACTCATACTAAAAACCCGGAACATTATATTTAACCGTTATTAATCAAGGTGACTTACATCGGTAATTAGGTCCACATAATAGAGAATTAAATAATAATTCTTACATACTTGTGTAACCATTTAGATGTTCACAAACTTTTTAAGAGGGATATATATGTCTTGACCTTAAGACATGTCAAATAATATAAGTACGATAAATAGAAAGTTCTTAGAGACTAGCAAAATATTTGTTCTTATCTAATCAAGTAGATACTACTTACTTTACCCGTATCAAGTAGAGACTAGCAATATAAGTAGATCAATTGTTAAATGTTAGGGAGTAGATAGTGGTTTGAACATGAACGGGCCACTATTTTAATAAGTGGTTGGAGATACATACCATTATATATACCTCATTATGTCACGATATTGCCACCTTCTAATTATATTACTCATTGTCCATATCACATATAGTATGTGATCTTTTCAGAAGCTAGGTAGCTTGGGTTGGTCCTATTTTAGTGGCAGTGGGATACTTATGCAAGAATTAATGATTTGATCATTGTACATACGATCTAGCTGCTTGTGATGAATTAGTATGCTTGAATCTTAATATATTGATGAGTGTAATAGGATTATATTGTCAAAATAACACGGAGTATATGATAAAGGACATCTAGCATTTTGGCCAGTCACTACAAGAATTTAAAGAATTTCCTTGGTCATACTAGGGTTCTAAAATTGGGTCGTTTGGTTCAAGCGGCTGGAATGAAATGGATTAGAATCTCATAACGTAGAGGGATGTATTGAGATTTCCATACCACTCTAAACTTGTTTGGTAGGTTTATTTTTTATACTAAATGAAATGGAGTTAGAAACTTGGTGTAAAACTTAGGTATGAAATTATAGGGGGTTTGAATGGAGTTAGAATCCATCAAGTATCTAACTCCATTCCAAAACAAGCCAACGAAACACAAGATTTATTATAAATGTGTTTGATTTGCTTCTTACCCTTTTTTGATGAATTGAGATATGTGTCTAATTTGCTTCCTAAGCTACCTTTTTTAATTGACTGGCATCGATTGTACCTGAAAATGACCTAAGGCAAAAAAATATGACAAACTTGAATCAACTTAGGCTATAGTCAGCAAGGGTTATAATACATGATTTTAAAATTCATGTGAATTAGAAAATATTATTTTATTATACTCCGTATGTAGGTATTTTAATTCATGTAAACATTTGTACTTATTTAGATGACCTAGGTAAGTAACATCCTACATTTAAGGCGGAACTTGAATTCATAGGAAGTTCAATTTCACGTGAATTAAACAAAACAACCTACCCATTTTCCTCCCATTCCCATAATACTACGTATATTACTGCGTAATTTAGTGCTTAAGGAAACGACTCCTAAGTATTTCTCTTCCCATTCCCATCATTTATTGACCTCTAACTAAAATACCACTTAAAAATATTTGTAAAAATGAATTAATAATTGAAACGGCTATGATAATTTAGTAATTATTGTGTGCGATCGTGGTTCTGTGTGGCGGCCAAATATTAACCACTTTATGATACTTCATCCATTTCATTTGCTTCTATACATTTGATTAAAATATACCTCACATATATTTTACAAATGTATGGAATCAAACGAAATGAAGGAAATATATACGAAATAATAACTATTTTACCCTAAATAGTGACCACTCTAAAATATTGGTCATTTTACGATGTTAAAATGTGGTCACTTTTCAGCCTAAATTGATAACATTTTTTAAAATAAAAAGTGGTCATTTTTTAATTGGTCATACGGTCATACCATACGACGGTTGTACACTATAATTTGTAATGATAATTAGGTAATAGAATATAAATATAATAGTTGAGCCTCAACCATCATCTTAAGGTTTTGATTGAGATTGTTCATCTATCATGGTATTAGAGCTTGTGTCATTAAAGGTCACGAGTTCAAGTGATGGTTGTAACACCCGCAAATGTACCCTATTTTTATAGTGAAAATATTTTACGGATACTTTTCAGGGAAATTTAGTTTTAATTTAGAACTTAATGTTCCGAGTCGAATTTAGAATTTCCGAGTTCGTATTTGAAATTTCCGCGAGATTCCATGTGAATCCCGTCTTAAGGCGACTTTGACTTTTGTTGACTTTTTGTCTTACACATCTCATACTCCCCTTAACCTATTTCATTCCAACACAAACACAACATTTCCTATTCCTTAAGAAATCCCAAAACCCTTGCCTCCATTTTGATCCAAGCTTAGAATCGAAATATCTCATTCGTTTCTTGCTCAAATTCACGTAAGTTCGTCTTATTCTTCCCCTCTTATCATCCTCTATCCGTATTGATAATAAAAGTATCGTCTTTCTCGCTTTTCAAACTTTCCGTCTTTCTCAAGGTGAAGTAAATTCATCTTTTATTAACTATTTGTAGGTGGAGACTTTCTAGAAATCGATTAAAGAAGCGAAAAGGAAACGGTGAAGGGTTACTCGATATCATTTAAGTGTTTTTAATGTGTTTTCTATGTTATTAATCGTATTTAGAATAAGATTAGTAATCATAGGAATTGGGTTGTTGATGATAGTTGTTGTAAGTTGATAATTGATATGAGAATTGATGATTTATGATAATAGTTGATGATGGTTGAGTTTAGAACAAAATGGAGATGTCTTGACCCAAGTCACGGTCGTGAAACTCATGTCACGAGCGTGAAATAGTGGGTGACCATATACCCTTGCGTAACAGAGAGCTTCACGGGCGTGAAATACAAGTCACGGTCGTGACTTGTGCAGTTTCACTGCACTAACCCCTTTTCGTAAAATGATCATATCTCCTTCGTTACTTGCTTGTTTTGGGCTTGTGACCTATCGTTGGAACCGTAAGAGGATAAACTATCACCTCAACTTGAAGTTTCTGCATTTTCATATCTAGAACTCTAGTTATGACAGTTTGAAGTGGACCCTTGTTTTAGTTAGTTTCCAAACTTGTTGTTTTGAGATAAGATCTATGTTTCCTATTTATTATGCTTCTTAAACTTGGTCTAATGCTTATGTATAATGTATTGATTCATGTTTATCATATTTACGTTTATATAATGCCCTATTCTCATGCTTGGTGACGGTTTTTGGTATGTTCCACTTTGAGTCGGTTTTTACAAATGATACGGTTTGAGCACTATTTTTGTTATGTGCTTTGTACTCTCATTTCCTTGGCTACCTCCACGTTCGTAAGGCTGGAATGTTGGGATGGGGATGTATCCTACTGCTTAATTGCATGTGTTAGTGGGCATACGACGACGTTGTTGGGAGGCGAACGCATTGCGTTGATCGACCCGGCCGTCAAATGTTGTGTACTTGCGAGGTGGTGTTATCTGCATGTAGCGTACCGCTTGTTATGAGGCTTGTGCTCTTTTCCGCCTCTTTCGTGAATTGTTCTACCGAATTTGGGGTACTCGGCGTCTATGATTGACCGAGTCTTGGATGCGAAATGTTATCGCATGTCGAATCGGAAAATGTGATTCTGAGAATCTGGCCAGGTTTAGACTAGGACCGTATTATTATCGTCGTCCTACCGGGAGGAAATTAGTCTACATATACGAAATGTGATCGTGTATGCGTTCAGGGAAACGTCTTATCTCGTGGATGCCTTTTAATCATACTTGCCATGTACACGGTGCTAGTGTGTTTCATTTACCGTGAGAGAGGTCGTCAACATATTGTATGTTTGGATGGGTGATTACATGATTGATAATTCATGATCATTGCATGACTTGGCATGGTTTGTTTGTCGAGTGTCAATCTTATCAAACTTATACCGCTAACGGTGAGATGCAAGCCCTAGTGAGCTTATTCGGTTGCCTAAGAGTGTCTTCCCCGAGTCTTTGTATAACATGATGGATTCGGACTTGTATTCCATATGCTCTTATCATTTTATATCGAATTGCCTATCTATTCTTATCGTAATTCACATGTATATCTATATATGCATGCTTCTACTTTTGTATTTCCTTTTATGTACGTTTAATGTGATATGGCTGGGAGAACCCGGAGTTACTCCCCACTGATTGTGGCGTTCATGTTTTTAATGGATGAACAGGTTGCTTGCATGGATGGCTTTTTGCTTGGTATTTTGGGTTCGGGTGTGAGCTAGCGGGCGTTGTCCCTGGATGAAACACCTCTAGACGTTATTTAGCTTGTTTGCTAATCACTTTTACTTTGATAACATTTGGAGAGACTACGTCTCTTGTTGTAGTATATTTCGTACTTTGGTTTGTAATATTTGACACACCTCGTATTTTCTATCTTGCATGTATAAAGGTTTTTAAAATACCGTATTTCCGCTAATTAATTCACATGCTTGTATGTTTTTATTTCCGCATTCGCGAGGGTTGTCACAGTTGGTATCAGAGCTTTATCGCTCCCGACGCACACACGTGAACCCTAAACTTAAACTACTTGACCTTGAACTAATAAATGAGAGATGGGTAGACTTAAGGACCTAAGGTGGTAGTCTTTGGTGTACTTGATGTTTGTTACGTTCTAACTTGTTTGTTTATTGTGTTGAGTGATGTTATGGTTGTTTGTATCTACCGTTTTGAGGAGGATCATGTGTTACCTAGAAGAAGTATCCTTTACCGAAGATTGAAGATTGACAAGCCTAATTGAAGTGTATTTCTTCCTTGTCGATGATTTCTCTCGTCCTTAATTTATCATGCTCTCTTCCTTCTATATAGGTGCTTCTTTCTCTTCCAACTTGTTTGCCTCTTGGAAATTATTCTTGATAGTTCCTCCATCTTACCATTGGTATCCTTACCTTCCTCATGTAACATTTTTATGGATGTCATACCCATTTGTTTGTGGTATATTATACTTGGTCGGAAGAACTTTGAACTTTGTGGAATATTAGTGTTTGTTAGAATGAATTTGTGATTTGAGGAAAATGGTGTAGATCTAAATTCACCCTATAGTGGTGATTGGTTGTATCTCTAAGAAATGGTGGTAAGATAAGTTCGATGATTTTAATGCTAAATGCTTGCCATGACTCATGTGTAAATAGTTCATGATATTCGATGGTGTAAGGTTGAATGAGTTGGCTATGACTTCTTAACTCAGTAGTAATTTAGTCTTTTGGACTAGAAGTTTAGTATTGGTTTGAAGACATGCTTATGATATGTCTATTTGGTGTAAATAAGAAGTTTTGAATGATATCTTGAGGTGCGAAATACTTTTGAGGTTAAGTGACGTCTTGTGGTTTCCTTTTGTGTGTTTGTGAGTATAGGCTTGGTGGAAAAGCTTTTGGCTATAGTTCTTGGATTTAAATATATGATCTTACCTTATGGTATCGGAGACTCGTTTGAAGTAGTAAGGTTTCGTTGTAAGTTGAACAATATTACTTGAGGATTATAGATATAAGCGATGTTCGATGATGTAATCTATGATGGAAATACCTTGGGATGTTAATGATGATGTTTGGCTTGATGTTGTACTTTGATAATAATGAACTCGTGGGCTATAGACTTGAAAATGACCGAGTATAAGAGAGTATTTGTTAGTCCTTCAAATAAAGAAACCTTTGAGGTTGTGTTGAATATTGAGCTAAAGGAATGTTATTATACTTGAGTTACAATTCCGCAATTGGGAATCCGTGTGATATGAAAGGATGGATGAATTGGGTTGAAGTCGATTTATCAAATCTAGGTGTACCTTACTTTGATGATTGTACGTGGTATGATGGTCCCTTGTAAGAGGCCTTTGTAAAGGAATAATTATGTTGTTTTACTATCACCCTAAGCCTGAAAGGAGAAATTTTGTGGAATTAAACCTTAAACCTTTACTCATGCCATCATTCCTTTTCATTTCCATTCTTGAATGTTTTTATCAAGATTGATCTTTAAGAAATCGCATGCTAGTATCTTATTTCTTACTCGGATATCTTCATAACTCTACTATCTGCTCTCTTTCTTGACCTCGTCATTTTCAGCGTTCCTCTCTTGTAATTCCGTGCCTGGTTATTCTCGTGTTCTCCTTGAGTTTCCTTATCCTTTCTTAAGTCGTTGCTGCTTTATCTTTTCTCTAGTGGATTGGATATCCCGTTTGTAAGGCTCAGGGAATAAGTGTAATGTATTTTGGAATTCTTTAGCTAGAATATGTGTCTTTGGATGGAGCAAATTTCATGTTGTATTTGATCATGGCAAATAGGACTTAAGCTCTAGGATGAATCCTAATAGTGATAATGTATCCTCTCTTAGTGGTTTTAGATTTGGAGCTTGGTATTGTAGTGTCATTTTGAGAATTGAGTTGATCATGATAATAGTTCGTTGTTGTTGGGTATTATAACGGTTGCTTGGTATGTCATTTGGGAATTAGATGTCTCTAATTGGTGGATTCTAAAAGAGACTTTGCTTTAGGGAAATTGAGCCGGTACCCAAAGTTTGAGGAGTATTATCATAAATGAAAATTGATTCATTTTGAGTTTTAGATGATCTAGATGAATTGAATGGTTGTCTGATTGCCAAGTGATTGGTCATTTGTGGTTTGTAATTAGTTTGAGATTGAGAAATGTTCGTTGCAAGCTTTGGATAGTGAGTCCTCAGTTGTTATGGATTATAGAGTTAGTATGGTGAACCCATTTATCTTGAGAATTAGTAACCACCATAATTTGCTAATGTGACTATTTGTATTTGAGGCTTCGAGCATAGTAATGATCGAATTAAGGATGTTATGGCGTATTAAAGAATTATTATAACCGATAATAGATTGTGGACTTTCCCTTGTCGTGAGACTTTGGATGAGGCTAGTTGGATCTTAGATAATTATGTTTTGTTGCGTGGATTGTGTTTTGACTCTCGAGGATGAGAAAGTTCATTGTAAATTTAGGATAATGAGTTTGAAGTAAATTGAATCAAGGATTTTCATGGTAAGTCTCCTTTACCTTGTGGTTGTTAGCGATCATGTTTCCCTAGATAAATATTTTGTTGGTGGTTTCTCGTAAGAGTTTTGATGAAACTAAGAAGATTAGAGTGCGTAATAAATCTTTCATGTGGATTGTTAGCTGTGGAGTCTACCGTGCCGATGGACTTTAGTGGATACTAAATGGATCTGAATAATTAGGTTATTGGCTTGAAATCTCGTGATTATGGAATATTTTTGTAGGATTGCTGATGATTGAAAATGATGAGTTGCAAATTGGGTAAATTGCATTCTCTTGAGGATTTGGTTTATTAGTAGAGTTAGTAATGTCGAATTCTTGTAGATCTTCCTCCCGACTTTATCTTGATCTTCCTATCCCAAAGAGTTCGATTTGTTTCGTTTCTGCGTGTTTTGTATATATTTTGTTACCCTGAATTGTGTGTGAATTGTGCGAGTCGCTCTATGTACGTGTAATGTCTTGTTATTTGATTTTATCTTTGATAAAACTTTCATTTTGGGAGGTATCCTACTGCTTAATTGCATGTGTTAGTGGGCATACGACGACGTTGTTGGGAGGCGAACGCATTGCGTTGATCGACCCGGCCGTCAAATGTTGTGTACTTGCGATGTGGTGTTATTTGCATGTAGCGTACCGCTTGTTATGAGGCTTGTGCTCTTTTCCGCCTCTTTCGTGAATTGTTCTACCAAATTTGGGGTACTCGGCGTCTATGATTGACCGAGTCTTGGATGCGAAATGTTATCGCATGTCGAATCGGAAAATGTGATTCCGAGAATTCGGCCAGGTTTAGACTAGGACCGTATTATTATCGTCGTGCTACCAGGAGAAAATTAGTCTACATATACGAAATGTGATCGTGTATGCGTTCAGGGAAATGTGATCTCGTGGATGCCTTTTAATCATACTTGCCATGTACACTGTGCTAGTGAGTTTCATTTACCGTGAGAGATGTCGTCATTGTGTCGTTGTGTTTGGATGGGTGATTACATTATTGATTATATGATTGATCATTGAATGACTTGGCATGGTTTGTTTGTCGAGTCTCAATCTTATCAAACTTATACCGCGAACGGTGAGATGCAAGCCCTAGTGAGTGTATTCGGTTGCCTAAGAGTGTCTTCCCCGAGTCTTTGTATAACATGATGGATTCGGATTTGTATTCATATGCTCTTATCATTATTTATCGAATTGCCTATCTATCCTTATCGTATCTCACATGTATATCTATATATGCATGCTTCTACTTTTGTATTTCCTTCTATGTACGTTTAATGTGATATGGCTGGGAGAACCCGGAGTTACTCCCCACTGACTGTCGCGTTCATGTTTTTCATGGATGAACAGGTTGCTTGCATGGATGGCTTTTTGCTTTGACTATTTTGGGTTCGGGTGTGAGCTAGCGGGCGTTGTCCCTGGAAGTTTCACCTCTAGACGATTTTAGCTAGTTTTGCTAAACACTTGTTCTTTGCTAACATTTTGAGAGACCCCGTCTCTTTGTTGAATTTCGTACTTAGTTTGTAATATTATGACACTCCTCGTTTTATCTATCTTGCATGTATAAAAGTTTTTTAACATACCGTATTTCCGCATATTATTTCACATGCTTGTATGTTTTATATTTCCGCATTCGCGAGGGTTGTCACATCTCCTCTCTCCAAAACTCATCCTTATAACTGCCAACGACCACAGTGCCGGATCTAACCTTGTCCAGCAAGTGCGGCTGCACTGGGCCCCTGAGAATAAAGGGACCTGAAACATAAAAAATAGTATACATTTATTTAAGACCTTATTTTTATTCAAATGAACCAAACTCGGATTAAATAAGGTTTGTATTAATTTAACTAAAAAAATAACTACAGTAAAAACCCAGGGGGTCCTCATAAATGCAAGAACATGGGATGTGCAACAAAATGGCAGGCTTAAAAATAACTTCTCTCCTTTTCAGATCCCCTAATAAGGAAGTTTTTATGAGGATTTATTTTCTAAATAAAGACCTAAGAAAGCACAAAATATTTAATTATGAACGATATACCAACTATTTTCACATGGTACCATCCACAACCTACTCGATTATAAGAGCCAAACACAAGTTCAACCCCTAATTCAAGTTAGATATGATTAAGAACTAAAGCACATCCTAGCACAAGTTTAGGTATGAATATTCACAGCAGGTGAAGTATAGCTCACAACCTGGCACAAAACTAAACTCCCCTTACTAACAGACGTAAGTCGATTACCCACAGCCTAGCACATGGTAACCACCAGGCCTGGCTGACTAGGAGAGCGTAACCACAGCCTAGCATAGGTCAACCTCTCTTAATAAAACAACCAAGAACGGCATGGCCACTATTAATTGGGATGAGGGGCTCCTTGAGCTAACCCTCAAGTTTGTCTTTGGCACAACTCTTTTAATTCATTCTCCAAAAGCTGAATGTTACATGGAGTAGTGAGTTTCTTATATATATAGCCTCACATTACATCTTAACCATTCATCTAAAAGGCAAATCCTAAGTCTTCAATTAAAAGGACAACTAGACAAAAGAACAAGTTGGAAATTAACATCCTAAAACTAGTTATTTGACATGAAAGTGATGCATTTGGCAACTTGCATAGAACAGTTGTTGATCCTTAAAAAGGGCATTAGCTGTGTAGGTGTTTGGACGGACAAAAGAGAGGACTACAGGATGTCATTTGTCCTTGAACAACTCCCATGTGCTGCATGCTGCATTTTCACAAGGGTAAAAATATGCTAGCTCTTTGTAGCAAACTAACTAATTCAAGTCGAATTCCCCACAGGGTTCTTGTTGTGTTGAACCCTGACTCAGCATCCCAGCAGCGTATAGAACCCATAAGCCCTGGCAGAACCTGGAGGAACTCTACCGGGAGGACGTCAAGCTGGGACCATAATGCAGGCTTCATGTGTACGATTCACTTCCTTTCAGGGTTCTTGTATATAGGCATGAATGATATAATTAACCCTGGAATCAGGCTTGCTAACTCAACCTAAATGAATGACAGTACCCCCCTGATTTCACTACAAAAATCCCCTTGTTAAAAAAAAACTTATCCACAAATTTTTTTTTCTAAAGGAAAGAAAAAAAAGAAACAAAACAATTTTTAAAAAATAGAAGTACGGACGATGAAGAAGACAACAACAAGGGATTCTAAACCACAGTTCAGCACAGTGTTAGGATCCTTTTTTTTACTAGCCTAACCCATAACACTACAGCCTAGCACAAGTATTCTTAACATTTCAACATGCCAGGACCTAAAAACCACAACCTTGCACAAGTTTGAAGGGCAACTCCATTGCATACCTAGGACCACCATTTTCCAAGGTCGTCTTAGTTTAAGAAAATAAACAGCCTCAACTCTGATACAACATTGCAGTAAAAAATCCCGCGGGTCCTCAAATGGCAGGCTTAAAAAACATTTCTCCCCATTTAAAATCCCTTGATAAAGACGCTTTTGTGAGGATTTATTTTCAAAATCAAGACCTAAGAAAGGAGGAAATATATGATTGTGAACGAGATACCAACTATTTCCACATGGTACCATGAACAACCTACTCGATTAGAAGAGCCAAACACAAGTTCAACTACCTCATTGAAGCTAAATATGATTAATAGCTAACCCACAGCCTAGCACATGCTTGGGTCTTAACCTGGATAGCAGGTTTAGTTTAGCTCACTGCCTGGCACAGAACTTATCTACCCTTACTAACAGACATAAGTTGGGCACTATTGGTTGGGAGTAGGGGATCCTTGATCTAACCCTCAAGTTTGTGATTGAAACAACTCTTTTAATTCATTTTCCAAAAACTGAATACTACATAGAGTAGTGAGTTCCTTATATAGAGTCTCACATTACATCTTAACCATTCATTTAAAGGCTAAATCCTAAGGCTACAATTAAAAGGACAACAAGACAAAATACCAAGTTGGAAATTAGCATCCAAAAACTAGTGATGTGACATGAAAGAGACGCATTTGGCAACTTGCATAGAAGAGTTAATGATCCTTAAAGAGGGCATCAGCTTTGTAGGTGCTTGGAGGGACAAAAGAGATGACCATGTGATGTCATTTGTCATTGAACAACTCGCATGTGCTACATTTTTACAAGGGTAAACATATGTCAGCTCTTTGTAGCAAACTAACTCGTTCCAGCCGAATTCCTCGCCGGGTTCTTGTTGTATTGAACCCTGACTCAGCAACCCAACAAGTATAGAACCCATAAGCCCTGGCAAAACCTGGAAGAACTGCACAAGGAAGTCCTCAGGCTGGGACCAGAATGCAGCCTTCAAGTGCAGGATTCATCTCCTTTCAGGGTTCTTGTATATAGGCAGGAACGAGATAAACAACGTTGAAATTAGGCTTGCTAACTCAACCTCAAAAAATGACACTACCCCCTGATTTCACTACAATAAATAATCTACTTTGCTAATATAATGAGTAAACAATTGCATATCTTTAACACAACACAAAAAAAAAAACTTGCATACTTTAATTAATTCATGATGAAACAATATAATTCCAATAAAATGTGTTTTCTCCCCCAAGCTTCGAGTTTCTTGATTATTCGGTGTGAATTAAGTTTTTAGAAGTTGAAATCGAGATAAAATTGTTCCCGGATAACAATATAATATTACTTTAAATCAGTTCAATGATTCGTACTATTAAGTAATTAGATAAGTATCATGAGAACTATAAATTTTGAAAAAATAATTGAACTTTCTTATAATGTATAAAGAAAAAAAACATTATAAAATGAAATTTGTAGTTACTTTTTGAATATCTATGCCTGGAAATATTTTTTTTAATATAGGGGTCCAAGTAAGTTTCTTGTACGAGGCCACAAAATTGTCAGATCCTGCCTTGCGACCACCGCTAATCTACCACGACCACCACATCTCATTGCCTAATCCACCACCACCACCACCGTCGACAATCGTCAACCATGTAGACGATGATCACGTATTAGGGCAGGTTTGTCAACTGCTCCCTAGCGACAGAACGGACATGACAGTTTCAAATGCCGAAAAAAGTAGATTTTGCAAAAAATACTTGTGTTAAGGTGATTGTTGTTGAGTTGTTAATGCTGACACGGTTTCATATGGTCAAAAAAGCGGCTTCACTGTTCTTTACTTAAAAATTGTAACATATTTATATGGAGGTGATAATAATAATAATAATAATAATAATAATAATAATAATAATAATAATAATAATAATAATAATAATCAGTACTCTGTATTAGTTTCAAGGGTTACACTATATTGTGACCATTTTATTTTATTTTTCTATATTTATTATAATCAGTACTCCAATCCACTAAACTAATGGAAATGTTTTACCTTCTCATAATGTTAGTGTTTTTATTATATTAAAAGACGACACTCCTTCAACCTCACATTTCTAGTATCTCACTTTATTTTTACTAACTTGATGTTTTTCTTACTCTTATTTCAGTTTTTGATGATACTTCTTATATATGCTCAATTCACAACCTTCTCAATCAACTTCCAAAGGTGCATAACATACTTGTCAATCTTGCAGACATTCCTGGTAAACAAACCTCATATTGGACAGCTACAATTAAATACCAGCATACCTTCCTTAGGAATCCTAGAACATTACTTAAATTCAGCATATCAGCATAATTACGGCATACTTGAGGATCAACCTCAATCGATCTACACAGAAGTTCATAACATATTTTTGTGTATTGGCATTATTTAAACATATGCCGATGGGTTCTCCTCATAAGAGCTACACAAGAAGTAGTCAGTCTCTCCTACTATCCCTGTCATGAAATGTCTATCTAAGGATTGCAATCAACCTAGCCACATAAGCCAGTTGATAAAGCAGTATTTAGGACTGTTGAATCTATTCCAAGCAATTATACACCATCCCAGCTTGACATCATTAGTACCAGCTAGCCAGTCATATCCTTGTGAAATTGTGTAGTATTCATCATGACCGAACCAATTCTAATTCAGCAGTGCATGTCTAATAATATTCTTCACTTCACATATTTTTCTCCATGACCAAAACCTGTAGCTACTAGGTGTATAAGATAGTCAGTCCCTCCCCTTGAGGTATACCTTGTCCATCCACTTGATCTAAAGATAATCCTTCTTAGCAGTGATCCACCATACTAGTTTACCTACAGTAGAAATAGTCCATATCCTACTATCAACCAGACCCTGCCCTCCATACTCTTTGCCCTTACACAGAAAATGCCAGGTTACAAGAGGAGCCTTTTAATAGGTCTCCTCACCCTCCCATAAGAAGATCCTGCAAAGAGGCTTCACTTAATCCATCACCCCCATAAGGAGTACAAAATTTTGAGCTCACTAATTATGGATAGTGCTGAAAACACACTTGACGAAGATCGGCCTATCAGAGTAAGAAATCTTCCACTTATTCCAACCCCTGATCCTAGCTATCATCTTTCCATGTTGCGTTTAATGTAGTTAATAACTTAATATCATATTGCATTAAGATTAATTCCTAAACCTTTGAAATCAAAACTCCCCAAATCACTTTAAGCTTACTTTTTTATTGAGAGAGAGGGGTCTGGCTTACAAAGGACCAGCCAAGATGCAAGTGAAGGAGTGTAAAGAGAGTAAAAGGCTAAGGAACGTGTTATTGAAACTTAAGCATTAAAAGAAAATAATATAAGACTTACAAATAAGATGAAGGGAAAAATGTGTGGCAATAGGAAGGGCTCGGACGAGCTCAACTTGATCATGCGAGCTAGTTCTCCAGCTCTGGTCGAGCTCAACTAGCTCGTCCAAGTTGGAGGTCAGAATCAAATTTTTGAGTCTCGTGCTCCATTGTGAGCAATCTAAGTCCAGCTCAGGCGAGCTGGGCTCTCATCAAAAATCGACAATTTTTTTCTTCTTTCTTTATCTCTTTATGCGAACTTCATGCTCCATCCAAGCTTCAAAAATGGTCTAATCAACACAAACTCGAACCTTGCCATCTTTTTCGGTACTAGTACAACGTTAAAAACCCAATCTGGGTACTCAGACACTTTGATAAACCCGTCTTTCAGTTGTTTGTCAACTTCTTCTTTGACTTTCAAAGACCACTATGTAAGCATATTGCCCAGCTTTTCTTAATTTTCTTTTTAATTGGCCTGATTGAAATCTTGTGTTTTGCAATTTCCTTATCAATACCTTACATGTCCTAGTAAGACCATGCAAAAACGTCCATGAACTCGATTTGCTAATCATTAAACCCCTACCTTTCACGGTATCTAATGTTGTTTCTATCTTTAGCTCTTGAGGTTCTAAGGTTGTTCCCACTTTACTATTTTCAGTATCTTCGATCAGTAAAGTTTTTTGTTCAAACTTTCCGAGCCCCTTGACTATAGGAGGAAGTATCTACCTATTTTCACCTTATTTGTCTTCCATCTGATTCTCAATATCATTATTAAAACAATCATTTTCAAAAATTGAACTAATGAGATCAGTCGTAAGCAAATTTGTTCATATTATTAAATTGATAATTGGCAAAAACCGCATATATTTAAGCCAACTAATCAGGAGTTAGTGGCGCGATAACTATGATATATGGGACAACCTGAAACACCAAGGTGAGAGGGGATAAAACAGGGCAAGACTCCAAGATAAGGGTTGACAAGGGAAGGGGTATCTTCGACATTTCAATTCTTAGACTCGTGCCTAGGACTCGGATCACAATTGCCATCTGGATTGAACAAGAATAACTTGTAAAACACTAGCCCAAGCGATATATTACTTTGTAGGAACTTGCATATTCCTTTAAGGAAATATAGCTTCCCATCAATGATACTTAAATCATCTAGTTCGATTTTCGTTTTTAATTCCAAATTTGACATCACATTTGTTGACCTCAAACACCATTTATGCCAAGCTTTTGTTGCTCCACTTACGAGAGTTGCATCCTATCCACATCTGGGTAATATATATCCCACTATTAAGTCCTCCAAGGCAACAACTTTGTAAGCTAAAGACGTCTCGTCCGTGTCGTGTAGGACTATGGGTTAATTAACTATTAATTACTAAATTCCGTCTATTAATCAATTATCATATAGTTGAATAATAAAATTTTTTGGCCCGACTTCATAACTCGTCATCAAAATAAATTCACTTTGACTATTTATAAGTCAATTTATACAAGGTTATAATTATATCATATATAACTTAATTTTTTTATTTGGGCATCATCCTTTAGGTGTGACCGCAAGGGATCAGTCAGTCACCGTCGTCTTACGACGGTAACGTCAAACTCTAGTCAACCGAGTGTTACCGATTTACGTTGATCAACTGACAAGTAATAAAATATTATATCCCTGATATTCGTTTTAGAGATTTATTATTTAGATGAATTATTGAGGAGGAAACTCACTCCAACAGATTGTTCACACCTTATCTCCCCACTTGAAGATGATATTAACATGCTCGAAAATAAAGAAATGTATTCCACCATTTTCCTACAATCGATGACTTCATCGCATGGGCTACAAATGTGAGTAGACAGGTTTCAGAGCTCGAAACTATCGTTACATCCCTACGCGTTCCAGGTATTACACCCCAAGAAGGCATGCCACGATCTCCAATCATATCCCAACAATCTACAATGCAAGAGGTGATCACAACATGTGACAACCTGGTTGAACGAGTCATCACTCTAGAAGCTGAAATCATCAGTTTGAAAGAACACAATACCGTCAACAGAATATGGGTCGACGCAGATGAGGATGAGTACCTCACAAAACATTTTCAAACTCAAGATAGGGACGATCAATATATAGACTATTTTACTTGATCAGGACGCCCTTATCAAGGTGTCCCTCAGAACAATCCTACTACTAACTGCCAGTCACTAACACCACTGTCGTCACCCCAAATGATGGCGAGGGTACATCCACTGACCATCTATTGAAACAAATATAGAAAACAAAGGCTGATCTTTCAGCCTGGCAATTATTTGCAAGTTCATTTCCTCATCGCCAAGCTCTACTACAAGCATTGGCAAAGCTAAATGTAGCACACGACTATCACCTGACGATGTATTCAACTTGGTCTTCCAAGATTCAGTCAAGCTAAGTAACCCAGTTACTTTCTCTGATGAAGACTTGCCTCCTTTTGGGGCTAATTATAACCTCGCTTTGTATATCACAATCACGTGCCTAAAGAAGAATATACCAATAACTTTGGTAGACGATGGCTCCGCAGTTAATGTCATACCACTAAAGACCACAAAGAAACTGGGCATGAAAGAATCAGATTGGACTTCTACCAACCAAGGTGTTCGAGCATATGACGGGACACGACGTAAGGTAATAGGGCTAGTCAACCTCACCATAGCCACTAGGCCAATTGAGTAGAAGGTTAACTTCCAGATCGTGGACATTAAGGCATCCTTTAATATACTGCTGGAAAGGCCATGAATTCACGCTTCCACAGCAGTAACATCCACCTTACACTAGAAGATCAAAATTCCTCTGAATGGCAAAGTCGTTACAATCACCTCGTCACCTATCAAAGCTGTGATAGAGAAAATGTCCAGCAATTAAATAATCACAGATCCCGTATATGAGCTTGGAGGGTTTCAGAGTGTGAATCTCGTAGAGAGTAAGTTGGCACCTCTATATTTCGACCCATACTCTAACTTAGTGGTCAACAAATCCCAGGGATACTTCCCAGGGATGCCATTAAACCGCACTAGGAAGAGTACCTTTGCACCTTACAAAAAAGGGAACTCTGGAAAGATACCATTGGGACTGAGGTACAAACCCACGAAAAAGGAAGCCTTAGAAATGCTTACTCAAGTCCAAAATCGTAAGAGTAAAGGAATCCATATGCAACCTTATCTCCCTACTCTAAACGGATATTTCGTTAGGGAGGGAAGCCAAGAATACTTTCATGGATTTCCAGAGCCTTTGCACTATAGAGGAAGACAATTAGCTGGAATCGAGGTCTTCCACGATTACTACTTATTCCCTCAGAAACGGTTCATACCGTCAAAGCTCGTCAGACACCTTGTTTAGACGAACAAGAAGTTAGCGTTCTATTTGGAGAGGATCGATTCGTCAGAGCTGCACAGGATGAGATCATTACCATGATACTTCAAGACGATCAATTCAATCACGCGGCGTTGATCACCGACGTCGGTTCAAGTCAACCTAGAAGATGGAGAAAGTCGATCAAATGTACCAACAACCAAGGGAAACTCATCAAAGTCACTACTAAGGAGAGATGTTCAAAGGAGAACTAGAAGACAACAAATTCGAGTAAGAGTGAGAGTAAGAGTCAGAGTCTAGCAAAGTTCCTATAGAGTCTCCTGCTGCTATCACCCTCCATCCCTTTGTTTCACCTAGCTTAGCATCTAACGGTAACAGCAAATTGGGGAGTGTCCCAGCAGTTGTTTCTTTAACACCTCTGACTACTTAACATGAATAAATAAGATTTGGGTTACTCCTTGTGTTTTCCTGAATGCAATTCTATTTATGATGACAATGAGGATAATCCTGACCCAGACTTGATCGAATTACCTCACCATATAATAAAAGAAATACTACAAGAGAGGGAAGGGGCACCTGTTAAAGAAAACACTGAACACATCAACGTACGGACCGAACTAGAACCTCAAGAACTTAAGATAGGGACGACCCTAAATCCGACTGAGAGGGCTCGTTTCGTAGATCGACCTCCTACACGAGTTCAAAGACGTCTTCACTTGGTCTTACAAAGACATGCCTGGGATCGACATGGATATTGAAGAGCACCGAATTCCGATCTAGCCAGGCTTCAAACCCGTAAAGCAGAAGCTCCGTCGGATGAGAACTGAATGGGCCCTTAAGATCAAAGAAGAGGTCGATAGGCAATCCACAGCCGGATTCATTAAATTTTCTGAGTATTCTGACTGGGTGGCTACTGTAGTCCCCGTACCCAAAAAGGATGGGCGAATCCGGGTTTGCGTTGATTTCAGAGAATTAAACAAAGCAAGTCCCAAAGATGCCTTCCCTCTACCGCATATCGACATATTGGTAGATAATATAGCAAATCACGTATTATTATCCTTCATGGATGGCTATGCCGGGTATAATCAGATCAAAATGGCAGAAGAAGAGATGCATAAAACAACCTTCGTCACTCCGTGGGGCACATACTACTACACATTTATGCCATTTGGGCTAATTAATGTTGGAGCTACAAACCAATGTACCGCAACTACGTAATTGCATGACATGATGCATAAAGAAATGGAGGTATACGTAGATGATATGATTGTCAAATCCAAAGACAGGAAGGGACACATCGACAATCTTTGCAAGTTCTTCCTCAGGTAGCACAAATAAAACATGACACTCAACCCTCATAAATGTGCATTCGGAGTAACTTTGGGCAAAATCCTAGGACATGTCGTCAGTAAAGAAGTAATAGAAATTGATCCATCCAAGATCAAAGCCTTAATCTAAATGTCACAATCCCAAACAGAGAAGGAAGTTAGAGGATTCTTGCGCAAGATAAAGTATGTGAGTCCGTTCATATCGCAACTCACTATGATTTGTGAACCTATTTTCAAAAAGTTAAAGAAAGCAGATCATACCATATGGGATGATGATTGCGAAAAGGCATTCGACAGGATTACGGAGATATTAGCCAAACCACCAGTGTTGATGCCTCCCTAACGAGATCAACTTCTTGGTTTATATCTCAAAGTCACAGAAACAGCCATAGGGGTTATGCTCGCACAAACTGTTGGGAAAGAAGAAAGAACTATCTACTTCCTTAGTAAGAATTTCTTGGAACATGAGTGCAAATACACACCTCTCGAAAAGACATCCCTTGTTCTTATGTGGGAAACAAAGAAGCTACGTCATTACATGCTTAGCTACTCGGTCAAGGTGTACTCCAAAATGAACCCCATCAAATACCTCTTCGAGAAACCCGTTATCAACGGACGTCTAGCAAGATGGACCTTAATGCTCTCAGAGTTCGATCTGAAATACGTACCTTTGAAAGTCATAAAAGGACGTGTCGTTGCTGAGGTTTTTTGGAGACAATCCTATCAACGACACCCAAGCAATAGACATGTGGTCATTTCTAGACAAGGATATATTGCAAACTTGTATAGACTCCTGGGACATTTACTTTGATGGTGCATCGAACTTAAGAGGATTCAAGGTAGGAATATTGCTCATTTCTCCTGAAGACGAGCATACACCACTATCTGTCAAAATGGACTTCGAGATGACAAACAATGCGGCTGAATACGAAGCTTGCGTCGTTGGCTTACAAGCATCAGTCAGTTTAGGCATTAAGAATCTTTGAGTTCATGGAGACTCCTCCTTGATAATCAACCAGGTTACGGGATCATGGAAAATTTGAAGTTAAAGTCTAGCGTCCTATCAGGCTATAATAGATCACGTTGCCCACTTCTTAGATCACGTCGCTTATCTACACCTGCCTCGGGAAGAAAATCAGTTTGGAGACGGTCTTGCGAAACTTACAGCCTTAATCAACATGCCAGACAACATGATCGAAATGCCTTTATGCATCGAACGACGGCCAGAACCAACCTATGTGTACCAACTTACAGACGAAGAACATAATCCGGAGGAACC
Organism: Heliosperma pusillum; assembly: GCA_022085475.1. Classification (NCBI taxonomy): domain Eukaryota; kingdom Viridiplantae; phylum Streptophyta; class Magnoliopsida; order Caryophyllales; family Caryophyllaceae; genus Heliosperma; species Heliosperma pusillum. Next base: position 17,298 of record JAIUZE010025797.1, on the reverse strand, counting down.
CTGAATCCAAGCCATTTTAAACTTCAAACTCAACAGTATATACCCACCAGAGATAGATAAGAGAGGACAACGCGCCATACGCTTACTAACCTCTCAATACCTTCTTATGCAAGGAGAATTGTAAAAAAGAACACCTCTTGGTGTCATCTTGCGTTGCCTTAATCGCTCATAGGAACAAAAAGTAATGGAAGAAGTTCATGATGGTGAATGCGGTCATCACATGAGCGGGCCCATGATGGCAAAGAAAATTACACGTCTAGGATATTATTGGACGACTATGGAGTTAGATTGTATTAAATACATCAGACTCTGCCATAATTGCCAAATCTTCGGGAATGTTCAGCATGTTACTCCCTCGTTGCTTCACACCATGACCTCTCCTTGGCCATTCTCTGCTTGGGGAATCGATATTATTGGAAACATTAATCTAGCCGCAATAGGAGGTCACTGTTTCATTTTGGTAGCCATCGATAATTCACCAAATAGGTTGAAGCAGAATCCTACACTAGTCTTACCGCTAAAAATGTGGCAAAGTTCATACAAACTAATATCATCTGTCGATATGGTTTCCCACATGAAATCATTAGCGATAATTGATCACACTTCCAGGCAGAGACTGAGCTGTTTCTAGCCAAGTACGAAATCAAGCACCATTATTCCTTGCCTTATAGAACTCAAACTAATGGCGCGGTGGAGACTGCTAATAAGAATGTCGTCACAATCCTCAAGAAAATGATTAACAAATACGTGACTGGCCAAGCAAGATGCCCTTTACGTTGTGGGGCTATCGCAGTTCAGTTAGGACACCCACTGGGGCCACTCCTTTCTACCTAACCTATGGAATGGAAGTTGTACAACCACTAGAGCTGGAAATCCCATCTCTGCGTATTCTCTTAGAAAGTCAAATCCCAGAAGCTGATTGGAAGAGGGATATATATGATGAACTCGTCCTCTTGGACGAACGTAGACTGCGTGCATTACACAATGTAAAGATATACCAAGCACATATCAAACGAGCATTCAATAAACGAGTTAAATCCAGAAACATCAAAGAAGGGGACTTGGTGCTGAAATTAGTCAGAGCTCTCTTCCTTGTCAATCCACGAGGAAAGTTCAAACCTAACTAGGCTGGACCTTTCTTAGTCAAATCCATATTCTCAGTGGGTGTGGGTAGAATCACAGACCTGGACAAGAATGAATATGCTACCCGTACCAACCTAGACCAGTTGAAACGATAATACCCTTAGCATGCACTAGGAAAATGCGCCTCGCGCAACCTCACGTGTCGCTCATGCGACACAGAATAAACCCGGCCCCTGACCACTCCTTGTAATGTCGCTATGCTCTTGCATTTTGACATTTGGATAATCCTAAAGTCATCAAATAAATTTAAATTGTACTTCTTTTGGGACTAAGCAAAGCACATGCTACCCTTTTCAAAGTTCATTACAAGCTCTTGCTTCGAACAATTATTCTTTTGCATTTGCTCGAACTACGCGTAGGGTTTGATTTCATTTTTCTAATGAATACGTAGGTAATCCTTCACATAATTCAACCCGCTATTATTTTGAAATGTGAATAGAAGGACATTTATATTTTCATTTGAAATTCGACAAGAATAATATAAAGAAAATCATCATTTTCTTAAATAACTTAATCTTTTATTAATTGTTCTATAAATAGTATTAATATCTCACATATATAAAAAAATGCTGAATTAAAAGCTAGGCTAGGATTCTCAAAATCCCACCATTTATTACAACTCAACTCAACTAAAAATAATAATAATAATAATAATAATAATAATAATAATAATAATAATAATAATAATAATAATAATAATAATAATAATAATAATAATAATAATAATAATAAAAATAATAATAAAAATAATAATACTAATAATAATACTAATAATAATACTAATACTAATAATAATAATAATAATAATAATAATAATAATACTAATAATAATACTAATAATAATACTAA
>JAIUZE010025797.1:0-13990 GCA_022085475.1 Heliosperma pusillum | reverse complement strand
AAACCAAAAGCTATGTAACATATATCCGTCGAGTAACTCGGAATCGTTACCTTAGCTAAGCAAGTCAATTAGCACCAAAATAAGAAGTATAAACTAAGAAACCCGTCTTCTAATCTTCCCCTAATATATACGAGTCACCAAACTCGTCTTCAAAATCTTCCCCTATAAGAAAAGACAAGAGAAACATTATTAGAACTTAAAACTTAATTTCTCATAATTAAAGTGTTGAAAACGATCTTGACGGAATTGAAATTAAATCATACGTGAAGATGAGGAGCGAAGAGGAGAGTCTAGAAATATAAGTTAGGACGGATTTAATTAAGAAATGAAGATTTTATGAAGGTTTTGCTCAAGAACGATGAAGAACAATTGATGAACGACGAAGAACACGAAGAACGATTAAAGAAAGTGATATTTTGATCTTTATTTGATTTGTTGAAAAAATGAAAAGTTGTTAGTGAGTGGAGTGTTGTGTGAGCCGTGTAAATATAGGCAAGAATAGATGTCGAGTTTTGAAATTGTTGTTACGTAATTGACTCAGGTTTAATAATTGTTTTACGGTAATCGATTAAATATAATTAACGATAAAGTTAATTACATCAAATATCTAGATATTATGATATTATAATCCAAAGAAATGAAAATATCAAGGCCTATTAGAGGGTAGAAGAGCCGTGTGATGTTGGGTGATATCGGGTCTGTTTTTGCTCGATTTGCGTAATCTCCGTTGACGGATCGATAAAGTAACAAATATCTAAGATATTTGTATTAGTTTAATCGAAAGAATTAAAATATCTCAAGTGAGTGGAAAACGATGACATGGGCGCGTGACTCATGCCAAAGTCGAGTTTCTAGTTTGTTACGGGATTTACGATGAGTCGGGAATAGTTAAATGACGTTCGGTTTAAAACCGTAAAAGTCATTCTTTAAATTCCGAATAAATTCAAAATAATTATATTAAATTATGATAAATCTTAATAAATCTAAATAAAAATAAATCAAAAATATTATTTTTTTAAATAAAATTTCGGTCTCCAACTTATGAGGCGAGTCGGGAAAAAGTCAACGGAAGTCAAAGTTGACTGAAAAGTCGAGAAAAGTCGAAGATGACTTAAAAGTCAAGAAAAGTTTAGGACGACTTCAAAGTCAAGAAAAAGTCAATGACGACTTTAAAAAGTCAAGGAAAAGTCAAAGACGACTTAAAAGTCAAGAAAAGTCAAAGATGACTAAAAACGGTCTTTTCATGGAATCCCTCAAAAATTCCAAATACGAACGCGGAATTTCAAAATAAGACTCGGAACAAAAATTCCTATTTTAAAAACTTAAGTTCTACTGAAAAGTGTTAGTAAATATTTTTACTAGAAAAATAGGGTATATTTCGGGTTGTTACAAAGAATGTCAAAAAAAAAGAAAAAAAAAAACGAATGAAAAACAAAAACAAAACAAAAAAACGAACGAAATAAAAAGAAAACAAAGAAGAAGAAAAAAGAAAGGAAGGGTTTTTACCTGCAAGATGATAGTACTCCCCAGATATGGAAGCTCTCAATTAGCCTTTATGTTATCAAGGCCAAGGATAATCTCCCCTAAGCAAAGGCGAGTTGGGCTCTTGCGCAGCTCCAATTGTTCCACCAAACTCAAGAAAACAGGATTCTTTCTCATCTTCTTGTCAATATGCCCTTGGAATATATAGCCGTGCAGAAGGAAAAACCCAAAGGCCCTGCGCCTCGCAACATATGATAAAGAAGGGTCTTCGCTATTTATGAATCGCTCCAGAAAGTCATGCATACGGACACCTTTTGAGGTAACATATTGGTCTACCTCAGCCTTAGTCAATCCGAGGTCCATGAATTTATTATTATACCCTTCGGAGTTAAGGGGTATAACCGGAGCATCTTCTGGGTCCCATCCTCCTATGGCAGCTATTTCTACAGGGAAGGGACAAATATCACCCCCAGAAAAGGCAAATACATGTAATTTTGAGTCGCAGTATTCAAGACAAGCATATAGGAAAGGCCTTACTACTTTCACTAACTTTAAGCTAAAAACTGTCCCTAGATTATAGGCACCCATATCATGGTTCTCAACATGGGTGAACTCATTTTGCCATTCTTTGAGACGGATTATTGTAGGAAAAGTTGTGTGAATTAAACCTTCAACCGAGCTCGTTTGATATACTGTTAATCTTTTCCTAATTTTAACCGGGGTCTGATCAGCCCAGGAAATGACGCAGCAACTGCTGCACCCTTTCGAAGAGTCGTAGCTCTTGATGCGCCTCTTCCTCAACCTCTTTCTCAGGATTTCCAGCTCTTGCACCTTCCTAATTCATGTTCGTCTATGATTTTCTATTCCTATAGGATATGGGTTTGGCAAATATTTCAAGTTCCCAAGCTTTCTTGGATTTCCTAATCCTTGCCGGGTTTAGTTTTTGAGACGATAATCTACATTTTTGCCAAATACGCACACTTATTCATTATCTTTTCCTTTCTTTTTTTAGGAAAATAATTTCATTTCTATTTTTTCTAACACTTATATATTTCATTTCATTTTTTTTAGGGGTAACCCTGTAGGAAATATCGGTATATTTCATACATGAAATTAAGGATTACAACGAAATTATAATATATGAAATACGAGTCATAAACGAAATACATAAAGATTAGAATCAACCTTTGGTCCTAGCAATATGGCCTAAGAACAAATATCGAGATCGATATTCTCCTAATTGTTGCACCGAAGATGCTCTGAGAAATGCCTTTTCTTGTGCTAGAATGAACACCAAATATTACTGATAATTTTTTTGTGAAAGTTATGATGATCATGTAGAGAAGAAGAGTTTATATAAAACTCTCCTCCTCTCCTATTTTGACCGTCCAACACCAGTGGAGGAAGAAGATGACTCTTTTTTCTCTACTTGTTTTTAGGTAGTGGAGTCAAGATAGGAGTCTTCCCTCTTTTATTTATTTAATGTATAATATGTGTATGTATTATTATTGTCATTTGTAACATATTAATAAGTCCATACAACATCTTGTAGTCGATTTATTAATACCGGTCTGACATCATTTATTATGACAATATCGTATAATATATACGTCAACTATAAATATCGTATATTTATAATTTGCTAATTAAATATAACAGTTTATATTTAATTACGAATTAACATTTAATTCGTTTAAGCTTACATTATTTAATCGTATTAAAAAATTACATTATATACATCAATTGGATATAACAGTTTATATTCAATTACGAATTAACATTTAATTCGTCTCAGCTAGTATTATTTAATCGTATTAAATAATCATATCATCATTACATTGACTAACTTTTTAGTCATAGCTCTCAAACACATCCTTTAGGTGTGACTTTTAGGGACCAGTTGATCACCGCCATTAAAATGACAATAACATCAAACTTCTAGCAAGCCAATCGTTATCAATAAACGTTAATCAACTGATAAGAATACTAAGTATAGCATGTGAACCTGTAAGAGATTTATACACGTTATCACACTAACTGTGGAGGACACTAGCTCCAACAATCTCCCACTTGTCCTTACAAGTGTATGTACCATAACCGATTCTCATATCCAAAATTTCTCCCACTCAATGTAAAACAATTTGCAAAGTCCGTATTCACAAAGGTCGTATTTTACAAGTGATCAATATCAAGAGTGGTTTTCCCGACTAGAGAGTAACCTAACTGATAAACGAATCAGTATTCGAGCATGGCCATGCATTTCAGTTACAACTCCTCGAGTGGCCCTGAGAAATAACAAAACCTGATAAAGGTTGGATATTTTCTTCAACTCAAATCCTGCAGATACAAGCACAGTATGAAATGACCCAGTAAAAATCTACTTAGCCTCCTGTTACGGTCGACCATGAGAAAGAAATCAAAGTCACCCAAAAACTGCCTTAATCTCAAGAGACAGTCGATAGTCAAAAGAATCGACTCTAGGAACACTATGGACGTCCAATCCAGGACCTGGCACCGAATGTTCTTACACATTTAGGACTCTATAACATTGTCACGATGTCCTACGAGGTATCTTTATAACTCGTATCTGTGATCGATCAGTCAACCGTTTGACTTATGGCTCGTTGAACCCACCATCAATCAACTTCACAATATAATTGCCAGAGTTATCAACTCATGTGGGCGATTATGGACCAAAACAAATATAATGTAATTCAGTTCACTTTGTGGCGTTCAATGTGTCGTACAATCCACATGAAAAACAAAATATGAAACAATACGATGATATTATGAATAGTATATGAAAAAGATACATTTATCTAATCCATATAATAGCTACTACAACTCAGGAACACGTTTAATTCCCATGGAAATAACGTGCCCTTCATGCTTATCATATTTTAACGGTTTAGTGAGAGGGTTCGCGATATTGTCATCCGAAGCAATCTTGTCTATCACTATCTCCTTTTGCTCCACGTAATCTCGGATCATGTGAGCCTTCCGAAGTACATGTCTAGACTTGTTGCTAGACTTAGGCTCCTTAGCTTGGAAGGTGGCACCTCTATTATCACAATAGATGGTGATTGGGTCATTCGAACTAGGAACTATGGTTAGTCCTTGTAATAACTGGCGAATCCATATAGCTTTCTTTGCAGCTTCCGAAGCGGCATAGTACTCGGACTCAGTTGTAGAATCTGCTATAACACTTTGTTTGGAACTTTTCCAACTGAGCGCAGCGCCATTAAGAGTAAAGACGAATCAAGACTGAGATTTCGAGTCATCTCGTTCCGTTTGGAAGCTAGCATCCGCGTAACCGATTGCGCATAGCTTAGTTTCTCCTCCATAAGTCAATACCCAATCCTTAGTCCTTCGTAAGTTCTTAAGGATGTTTTTAACATCCATCCAGTGTGTTTCACCTGGATTGCCTTGGTACCGACTCGTCATACTCAATGCATATGCCACGTCTGGACGTGTGCATATCATGGCATACATGATCGATCCTATGCCCGATGCATAAAGAACACGACTCATGCACTCGACCTCTTCCTATGTCTTGGGTGCCTGAGCTTTACTCAAATGCATCCCAGAAATCATTGGAAGGTACCCCTTCTTGGAGTTGGTCATGCTGAACCTTTCAAGAATCTTATCTATATAAGACTCCTGACTGAGTGATAACATCCGTTGTGATCTATCTCTATAGATACGGATCCCCAATATGCGTTGGCCTCACCCAGATCTTTCATCTAGAAATGGTTCTTTAACCATACTTTTACCAAAGATAAGAGAGGAATGTCATTCCCAATCAAGAGTATGTCATCGACATACAATATCAAGAAGACAATCTTACTCCTACTCGACTTGACATACAAGCATGGTTCCTCGACCGATCGAGTGAAACCATTCTCTTTTATCACCTGGTCGAAACGATGATTCCAACTCCGAGAAGCTTGCTTAAGTCCATAAATGGAACGCTTAAGCCTGCACACTTTCTTAGGATTTTTAGAATCAATGAAACCTTCAGGCTATACCATGTACAATTCCTCCTCCAAATAAACGTTTAAGAAGGCGGTTTTCACATCCATCTGCCAAATTTCATAGTCATGAAAAGCGGCAATCGCTAAGATTATCCGAATGGAACGCAGCATAACTACGGGTGCAAGATTTCATCATAATGCAATCCTTGCACTTGAGTGAAACCTTTTGCCACTAGTCGTGCCTTATAGGTGTCTGGTTGTCCTTCTACATAATGCTTTATCTTATAAAGCCATTTGCACTGAAGAGGTCGTACCTTATCAGGCAAATCAACAAGATCCCATACGTCATTCTCATACATGGAGTCCATCTCGGATTTCATGGCTTCAAGGCATAGCTTAGAGTCGGAACAGGTCATGGGACCTTTATAGGTAGCGGGTTCGTTACTCTCTAGGAGCAAAATGTCATCTCTATCATTCTCCTCGACCATACCAATGTATCTGTATGGAGGAATGGAGACTGTACCCGAGCTCCTAGGTTCCTGAGGAATAATAACCGTAGCAGAAGTTGAAGGAACATCTTCCCCCATTGGTTGCTCGGTTGTTGGTTCTTGAATCTCCGACAGATCGAAGGTTCTATTACTTGACTTGTTCTCGAGAAACTCTTTCTCTAAGAACTTCGCACTAGCCGCAACAAAATCTCGATGTTCGGTAGGCGAATAAAAGTAATGACCAAACATTCCTTTTGGATAACCAATAAAGTATGTCTTGACCGATCGCGGGCCGAGCTTATTCTCGTGTCTCCACTTTACATAAGCCTCGCAGCCCCAAACCCGAATAAAGGACAAGTTAGGGACCGTTCCCTTCCATATCTCATATGGAGTCTTGTCTACAGCGTTAGACGGACTTCGGTTAAGTATTAGAGCAGCTGACAAAAGAGCAAAACCCCATAGTGAATCAGGTACTACCGTGTGACTCATCATGGATCGAACCATATCAAGTAATGTTCGATTTCTCTGTTCGGACACACCATTTAATTGAGGTGTTCCAGGTGGAGTTAACTGTAATACTATGCCACAGTCTTTAAGGTGTTGGCCAAACTCATTTGAAAGATATTCGCCACCACCATCTGATCGAAGTGCTTTAATCTTTCTTCCCAGTTGGTTCTCAACCTTATTCTGGAATTCCTTGAACTTTTCAAAGGACTCACTTTTTTACTTCATTAAGTAGACATATCTGTATCTACTCAAATCATCCGTGAAAGTGATAAAATATCTACAGCCGTCTCTTGCGTTGATTGACATAGGGCCACGTACATCAGTATGTATAAGTCCTAATAGGTCATTAGCACGCATTCCAACACCTTTGAAGCAAATTCCAGTCATTTTGCCGATAAGACATGATTCACACGTGCCAAATGATTCGTAATCAAATGGGGAGATAGTCCCATTCTCAATGAGCTTCTTTACACGTTTTTCATTTCTCTGTCCCATACGACAATGCCATAGATAAGTTTGATCTTTGTCACCAACCTTTAATTTCTTATTATTCACATGTAATATGTCTGTCGTTTGATATAAGATATAAATGCTGGAGTGTAAACTACTAAGGCTTGTGAGTTTAAGGGAACTTTAGTTAAGCTTACTTAAACTGAAAACAAACATAGACAGAAATAGAGGCTATTTTAGAGAGATTGGTTTATATTAACTAAAGTTCAAGGGATATGACTTAGAGAAACTCCCCTACAGCAAGGCACAAGAGAAGGGACTCAAAGACTAGTTCAGAGATAGGACTAAAGTGTTACAGCAAAGCACAAACACCCTAGACTACACTCAAACAACAAGCAAGCTAGTCACAGCAAGGCACAGACTTAAACTTGGCTCACAAAGCAAGACACTGATCAGACACCTTGAAGATGTATCAGGCTTGACTCAAAATACAGCTCTTAGCACAAGTTTGAAAGATTTGAGGGATTTCTCAAAGTTAATTCATTCGTAAAAGTCTAATTGAAACAACATACAAAGACCTCCTTATATAGGGAGACTGATATTTTGTGACCCATTGGATATACAGATCATCCAAGGGCCAGCTTAGGATTCAAACTACTACTACAGACACTAATTAAGAGCCTCACAATAGGACGAGCTTAACAACTATAAGGTACAGACACAAAGACACAAAACAGACTGAACAAAAAGCAATAAAGTAGTTTTGGAGTTTTCCTGAAATGGAAATCTTTTGTTCTTGTTGTCTTGCTGCTTTGCATGGGTGTGTTGCTGCTCCTTGGGACTCTCTACTCTTATTAGAACTTAGATAAGACCTGCCTTGGACGAGGACAAGTTGACTTAAACAAAAGGAAGCCACAATCTGACTTTGTACCTTCTCTACTTTAATGTTCACTGGACTCTAGCTTGGGGTGTTTGTTATTTGAGTTTTTGCTAGACTTCAAAAGGGGTTATCCTGGACAAACTTGTAGCTTGGTGGGTTGGCTTGATGGTAGGCCATGGTGGGGGTGGTTGGGATGCTTTGGTGTACCTTCTTGGTGCAGGGTTTGCTGATTGGTCTGCCTGGTTCTGAATGGTTTTGTTTCTATCTTGTGTGGGTAATGTGGACTGAGTTGAGGCTTGGCATGGCTTGCTGAGCCCTGGACTATCTTCCTCAATGTCTTGGCTTGGCCTGGCTTGAGTTTGGCCTGTCATGGCTTGTTGTTTGGACCTTGTGACTCGAGCTTCCATCTGAGGGGATCTTGGGGTCAGGCTTGTCTTGTTTGTGGCTTGCTCATGAAGGCCCCTTGGGTGAGCTCCTGCTGCAGCCTCCCCAGGTTGAAAAGGGCTTGACCTCAAGCTTGTGTCTTCTTCTCCCTCAGAGTCTTCAAAGAAAGGACTAAGATCTCCAACATTGAATGTCCCATGGACTGCATACTCTCCTGGTAGATCAATTTTGTAGGCATTCGGACCTATCTTCTCTATGACTTGAAAAGGACCATCTGCTCTTGGCTCTAGCTTATTCTTTCTCTTGGAAGGGAACCTTTCTTTCCTTAGGTTGATCCATACTAAGTCTCCTGGTGCAAAGTCTTTCTTGGTCTTAGGAACCTTGGCATTCTTCTTGTATAGATCATTAGTTTTCTCAATTTGTTTTTTGACTGATTCATGGAGTTTTAGCATTTGTTCCACCCTTTTCTTGGCATCATAGTGGACCTCTGACCTGCACACATTAGACAAATTCAAAGGCATTAAGGGGTTAGTACCATAGACCACTTCAAAGGGAGAGTGGCATGTGGCTGTTGATGGGGCTCTATTGAAAGAGAACTCTGCTTGAGCCAGCTTTAAGTCCCAATCCTTGAGAGATTTGCTGACTATACACCTCAAGATCCTTCCCAAGGTCTTGTTGGTCACCTCAGTTTGCCCATCTATTTGAGGATGATGGGAGGTGCTGAACAATAATCTTGTATTAAGCAGCTTCCACAATGTCCTCCAGAAATGGCTCATAAACTTTGTGTCTCTATCAGATACATTAGTCCTTGGAACTCCATGTAACCTCACCACCTCATCAAGGTATAACTCTGCCACACTCATAGCATCTTCAGTCTTTTTGCAGGCAATTAAATGTGCCATCTTGCTGAACCTATCCACAACTACCATAATAGAGTCTTTCCCTCTTGCTCTCCTAGGTAATGCTACTATGAAATCCATACTTACATCTTCCCAAGGCCTACATGGGACTGGTAGGGGAGTGTAAGGTCCTTCTTGAAAAGAAATCTTGGCCTTTTGACAAACTCCACACCTTCTGAGTACTATTTGGACTTCTCCCATTATCTTAGGCCAGTAAAACTGATCCTGCAGTATGTCCACAGTCTTCTAAACCCCAAAGTGTCCTCCAAGGCCACTTCCATGCACCTCCTTGATCAATAGACTCCTATAAGATCCTCTGGGAACACACAGCTTGTTTCCCTTGAACAAGAATCTATTTTGCAGAGTGTAGGGTGAATCAATGGTCCTTGTTCCCTCTTTCTGTGCTAACCAATCTTCTGCAAAGTCTGGATCTTCCTGATACATATCCTTCATGAACTCAAATCCAAGAACCCTTTGCTCCATGGTTGATAGCAGAGTGTATCTTCTAGACAAAGCATCAGCTACCACATTTTGTTTTCCTTCTTTGTACTTGCTAGAAAAGGTGAATGACTGGAGGAACTCCACCCATTTAGCATGCCTGTGACTGAGCTTATGTTGACCTCCTATGTATTTCAATGCCTCATGATCAGAGTGTAGGACAAAAGGCTTGGGCTTCAGGTAATGACTCCAATGCCTTAGAGCTCTGACAAGAGCATAGAACTCTTTATCATATGTAGAATAGTTCAGCTTGGCACCACTTAGCTTTTCACTAAAGTAGGCTACAGGTTTCTTCTCTTGGATGAGGACAACTCCAATTCCCACTCCACTTGCATCACATTCAACCTCAAATAGGCAATCAAAGTTTGGCAACCTGAGGATAGGTGCACTGCACAAGAGCTTCTTCATGTGTTTCAAAGCCTGCAAGACATTCTCAGTCCAAGTGAACTATGCTCTCTTCATACATTTAGTGAGGGGTGCTGCAATAGTGCTAAAGTTTTTAATGAACCTCCTATAGAAAGATGCTAGGCCATAAAACCCTCTCACTTCTGTAATATTCTTAGGGATAGGCCAAGACTGAACAGCAATGATCTTGTCTTGATCAACTGAAATGCCTCTACCAGACAGCACATATCCTAGAAACTTGACTTCCTCAGTCATAAAGGTGCATTTCTCAAGCTTCCCAAAGAGCTTACTCTCCTTAAGTATTTCAAACACAGCCTCAAGATGCCTCAAATGATCATCCTTGCTCTTGCTGTAGATGAGGATATCATCAAAGTATACCACCACAAATCTCCCTAGGCAAGGCCTAAGCAATTCTGTCATTAATCTCATGAAGGTACTTGGGGCATTTGATAGGTCAAAGGGCATGACAAGCCACTCATAGAGGCCATGCTTTGTTTTGAAGGCTGTCTTCCACTCATCTCCTTCCCTGATCCTCAATTGATGGTAACCTTGCCTCAAATCAATCTTAGAAAAGAACCTTGAACCACTCAGCTCATCCAACATGTCATCAAGCCTAGGTATAGGGAACCTATACTTGACTGTGATGTTATTGATAGCCCTGCTATCTATGCACATCCTCCAAGTCCCATCCTTCTTAGGAACCAGTAATGCAGGCACAGCACATGGACTTAAGGATTCTCTTACAAAACCTTTGCTCATCAATTCTCCAACCTAATTCTGCAGCTCTTGTGTGGCCTTACGATCACACCTATATACTGGTCTATTAGGTAGTATAGACCCTAGCACAAGGTCTATCTGGTGCTCAATTCCTCTTAAAGGGGGTAAGCCATCAGGAAGTTCCTCTGGGAACACTTCCTTGAACTGATCAATGAGGGACTTAACTTCTGCAGGGATTACCTTAGACTCTCCTTCCTGAACTTTCTTTGATAGCAGCATCAATATAGGTTGATCTTCACTACACTCTTTGACCATTGCTGACTCAGACAGAAACAAGACTCCACTAAAGTCTTCAGCCATACTTAGACTCCCATAGCTCTTCTGATGTGGTGGCAAGGGGGCTAATGTCACCTTCCTGCTCCCATGCTTGAAGGAATAGGTGTTGCTTCTTCCTTGGTGTATGGAGTTTTTATCAAACTCCCATGGCCTTCCTAATAACAAGTGACATGCATCCATTGGAACCACATCACACAATACTTCATCTTTGTACACACTTCCAATGGAGAATGGGACCATACATTGCTTATCCACCTTAACCTCTGCTCCCTTACTCAGCCATCTCAACTTATAGGGGTGAGGGTGCTCTTGAGTGCTCAACTTCAGCTTATCAACCATTGTAACAGAGGCCACATTGGTACAACTACCTCCATCTATAATAAGGTTACAAACCTTCCCTTGTATGGTACATCTGCTCCTGAAAATGAGGGACCTTTGATCCTCCTCCAAAGGTATCTGTTGTGAGTGCGTTACCCTCCATAGAACCAAGCTGTGGCCTGTGTCAGGGAGTGCCACTATTGCCTCCTGACTAGGCTCTTCTTCCTCACTCACCATTTCTTTAACCTCAGGATCATCCCTCTCATACTCAACTAGGCCCTCTTTCTCCCAAGTCTCAACCTCCATTATAGTTAAGGTATTCTTAGAAGGGCAATCCTTCCTGAAATGTCCATAACCTTGACATTGGAAACACCTAATTCTGTTCTCTGTCATTGAGGTGCTTGGCTTCTGACCCATGATGAATTTTCCCTTGTCTAAGGTTGGTGGGGGTGTTGTCTCAGGGGTATCCATGGTCCTTAATTCACTGTAAGGTCTGGTTTGAAAAGGCCTAACAGGTTTTGGTGTAACAGACTTAGTCTTCCCTATCTTTTCAATTCTCAACAACGTCATCAAATGACCACAGAGGTTGCATCCTAACCATGTTAGCAATGTTCTTATCTAGACCCTCTAAGTACCTAGCAATCCTTTGCTCAGGTTTCTCATTTATATCACACTGCTGGGTGAGTTGTTTAAACTCTCTCAGATAAGATTCAACATGTTTGTCTCCTTGTTTCAATTTAGATAACTTGATAAACAGATTCTGGGTGTAATCCTTAGCAACAAACTTATCTAACAGTTTCTTTTTCAGTTTGGTCCAAGATTTGATGGGTTCTTTTCCTTCCCTAGCCCTTAACCCTTTCATGGTTTCATACCAAAGGGAAGCATACCCTTTCACTTTAAGGATGGCTACTTTAAAAGACTTAGAATCATTATATCCTTTGTACTCAAAAATCCTTTCTACTTCTCTTAACCATTCTAACAAATCATCAGGATTAAGACTACCAGAAAACTCAGGGATATCTACCTTAAGATGCTTGTCTATGTGCCTGTGAATGGAAGCCCTGCTTCTTGTTGAGTTATCTGAGTCTGGATACTCTTCATCATCAGGTGGCCTTCCTCTGCCTCCTCCTTGGCCTCTTCCACGTCCTCTGCCTCTTCCTCCAGGAAACAACTGGTTGCCTATTACCTGATCCAAGGCTCTGGTTAGGGTGGTTACAATCCCAGCCAGGTCCTCCATCTTTGCTTCTACTCCTGCCAGTCTCTCTTCACTCATTGGGCTATTTTTGTGTTTTTAAATGTAGTTAGGGGAAATGAACTCACTAAGACTCTCAACCAAAGCTCTGATAACCAATTTGGAGTGTAAACTACTAAGGCTTGTGAGTTTAAGGGAAGTTTAGTTAAGCTTACTTAGAGAAACTATTTTAGAGGCTATAGAGGCTATTTTAGAGAGATTGGTTTATATTAACTAAAGTTCAAGGGATATGACTTAGAGAAACTCCCCTACAGCAAGGCACAAGAGAAGGGACTCAAAGACTAGTTCAGAGATAGGACTAAAGTGTTACAGCAAAGCACAAACACCCTAGACTACACTCAAACAGCAAGCAAGCTAGTCACAGCAAGGCACAGACTTAAAATTGGCTCACAAAGCAAGACACTGATCAGACACCTTGAATATGTATCAGACTTGACTCAAAATACAGCTCTTAGCATAAGTTTGAAAGATTTGAGGGATTTCTCAAAGTTAATTCATTAATAAAAGTCTAATTGAAACAACATACAAAGACCTCCTTATATAGGGAGACTGATATTTTGTGACAACCCTCGCGAATGCGAAAATATAAAACATACGAGCATGTGAAATAATATGCGGAAATACGGTATTTTAAAAACATTTAAACATGCAAGATATATATAACACGAGGTGTGTCAAAATGTTACAAACTAAATACGGAATTACAACAAAGAGACGGGGTCTCTTAAAATGTTAGCAAAGAACAAGTGTTTAGCAAAACTAGCTAATAACGTCTAGAGGTGAAACTTCCAGGGACAACGCCCGCTAGCTCACACCCGAACCCCAAAACATCATATCCAAAAAAACATCCAAGCAAGCAACCTGTTCATTCATGAAAAACATGAATGCCACAGTCAGTGGGGAGTAACTCCGGGTTCTCCCAGCCATATCACATCAAACGTACATATAAGGAAATACAAAAGTTAAATCATGCATATATAGATATACATGTGAGATACGATAAGAATAGATAGGCAATCATATATATAATGATAAGATCATGTGGAAATCAAATCCGTAACCATCATGTTATTCAAAGACTCGGGAAAAGACACTCTTAGGCAATCGAATACGCTCACTAGGGCTTGCATCTCACCGTTAGCGGTATAAGATTGATAAGATTGAGACTCGACAGACAAACCAGTCAAGTCATGCGATGATCACCTAATATCCAACATATTATCATCCATTCACGAACCAAGACAATGACGGTGTCAAATCATGCACTGACCATGAACAATATCATGAAATCACGCATTCAAAGACGACACAAGACGACAATTCTCACGGTAAATGAAACGCACTAGCATCGTGTCCCAGCAAGAATGATTAAAGGCATCCACGGGATCACATTTCCCTGA
>JAIUZE010025795.1:0-11549 GCA_022085475.1 Heliosperma pusillum | reverse complement strand
TTGTTTGTTGCATGCACAATCGATTTATAACTTTTTCGAGTTAATGTAAGTTAAATAAAACTAGTAATTAGTGTTTTATAAGATAAACTCGCAAAGTTACACATATATTTAGTGTTTTTATTACATTTTAATGTGTAAAATGGTGTTTAAAAGTCTAAAAATAGTTACACATATATTCTGACTTTGAATTTTTAATGGAAGTTCAGAGACATAAACCATCCCAAAACAGGCGCGACAGCAGGTGCGTCCTCTGGAAGAGGCGCATCACCTGTTGCTTCTGTTCTTCAGTAGGGTTCTTGCTTTGAAGCCAGAATCGCAATTGTTTTGTATATTTATGATAATTGTCGATCATAACTCAAGTGAAAGTGGTTTAATTAATTAAATTACAAGACTAAACCTACTAATATGGACTATTGGGGATCTAAGTCAAGAACAAGACAGTTTGTGAAAGATAAATACAGTTCATGTTTATAAAAAAAGAAAATAAAATAAGAAAAGCAAAGACTTAGAACCCAAAGGAAGAAGAAGAACAGAAGGAGCAGGCGGCCTCTGGAAGAGGTGTAGCAGATGCTGCGACTCTTCGAAGAGGCGCGGATGCTCATACGTGCAACAAAACTTGTTGCATTGTCATTCGTTTTTGTGATAATACTGTTGGAGTAAGTGTCCTCAACAATAGTTCGATCATATAATTAAATCTTGAAAATAAGAATACAAAGGGATGATGAATATTATAGTCAACTGGTCAACATAAATCGGTAACGATTGGCTCAATTGAGTTTGACGTTGCTGTCGTATGACAGTGGTAATCAGTTGATCCCTTGAGGTCACACCTAAAAGACAATCCCCTAATCATGTACATTAATTAATTGTATAGCGATACAGATTAATTAATCCCTTAAATTGAACGAAGTTTAAATTGTTAGTGAGAATTATATCTTATTGTAATATGATTAAATAAGATTCATTTTAGTAATTTAATTGTTATATTACTAAGAATGCATTATGTTTATGAAACATTTGAGATAAGTGAAATTGGTCGATTATAATTACAAACTGTTGTAGATTATATTAACCAAATATGAGATGACCCATTTTATTTACATGTAATTATAAAATGTGTCTTTAAATGTTAAGTCTAATTTATTTGTTATGAAATTGCATTTAAATTAGTTAAATGTACATTTATAAGCCTAATTACATGTTACATGTCACATGTCACATATGTGACAAATGACAAAATACAAAGATAAAATGGACACCCATATTATGGTGTGCTGCACCGGTTTTGGTGAGCTAAATGGTAGGAGTGTAGATCTTGATTGTTGTTCTTATTGAGGATGAAACAACATGATTACTACCCTAACACTAGCCTACCTTATTATTTTGATAAGACAAAAAGTGGAGCATGCTTGGCTCTTCCCAAGAGCTACCAACCGGCCACCCCACCCTAAAAGGAGAAGAAGTTCTCATTTTTCATTAGATGATTATCCATGCTTATCTCTCATAAAAACTCACTCTACTCTCACACTAGAAATTACTTAAGAAGTTTTTCCTAAAACTAGATTTCATAAAATTCTAATAAAATACTAAGGTAGTAATAAGAGTTATTAGAAAATATATCTTCAGGGCTTCTATTATATTCCTTATAGTAATAATATAGTAGAGATTTGGGTATTGTCTTGGTGCAACAAAAGGAGAGTTCTTATATTAAGGACTTGGAGTTTGATCCCTAACATTATAAGCTCAAGAACAAGATTAGGAAGGAGTCCTAATCTTGTGCCCAAAATCGTTTATTATCAATGTAAGGAACAAGTTCTTCTTCCTTATTTGTATTTATATTATGCATGGATAAGATCTACTTAGTTTAAGAGTAAACTAATTGTAAAATGATATTAGAAATGTCTAATATCGAGTTTAAGAAACTTACAAGCGGTATCAAGAGCCTTGGTTGTTGCATGCATAATCGATTTATAGTTTTTTCGAGTTAATGTAACTTAAAGAAAACTAGTAATTTGTGTTTTATAAGATAAAATCACAAAGTTATTTGCATGTCAATATATTCTGGTCCTAATCTGATTTTAAGTCATTTTGATGATTTATGGAAATTTATATTGCTCAAATATGATTTTTAGTGTTTTTATTACATTTTAATGAGTAAAATGAGGTTTAAAATGCTAAAATTAGTTAGACTTATCTTTTGACCTTGACATTTTTACACAATATCACACATGCATTTTACTTACTGTATGTAAAAGTTCGTGTGAAGTGGACTTATTTCGTATGATTTATGATTTTTATATGATAAAATGGAATAAATAAAGGTTAGATGGTTAAAAATACTTCCGCTTTGAATCTGACCATGAAATTTTACTTACTGTATGTTTTCCTGTTAGACTGGAAATAGTGACTTATTTAGAAAATAAAGCTAAAATAAATTTCATGTTAAGAGAAAATTGTTCCTGGTTGTTTAAATGTCCCACATTTCAGATCTAAAGTTGAAAATTTAATATGATTAATTTTGGCATGCTTTATGTATTTTATTTGGTAAAACCGATAAAGCGCAACCGATTTTTCTCAAAAACGATTCGAAATTTTTAACCATGATTTTTGACATTATGAGTGTCATGGAAATGTTCCAGAATGTACAAAAACTTAAAATTCAAAATTTGAAATTATTGTAATTAAATTTGGATTTATTTGATTAAAATATGATTTTAAAGTTTAATTATGAGCAATTAAATAACAACAAGTTGAATTATTGTCAAAAATTGAGTGATGACTAATTTTTTAGGCCTAAATGAGTTGGGATAATTAACTTGGACTTAAATATGATTTAAGTATTGTTTGGTGATTTTAAAGTGTTATTATCACGCATTTCCATAAAACCGGGTTATATTCGATATAAACCGTTAAATAGGGCGATTTGGCATTTAAAATAAGCATGTTTTATACATATTATTATGCTGCATTTTTATTTATGAATGTCATATTTTGGTTTATGTAATTTGGAATTATTTAATTTTATCTTAGTATGGCCTTAGTTTTAATCGATATTGCCCGAAATAAAAGGGAATATTGATTCGGTTGTAATTTAATGTGTTCTCGAATCACTTTTATTGTATTATTTTATTTTATAAATGTATAATAGGAAATTATTGTAATTTTATTATATATTTAGTAATTTATGTAATACCGGAGTTTCCTAAAGACGGTGCCATTCGAAAAGGAGTTTCGAGAGAGAGAGAAACGGTGACCTTGGAAGGCGTGCTTATGAAGTTCAAGGGACCAAAAGAGTTGGTTTCCGAATTCGTAATAGAATATATGATTTTCTATTCTAGGAAAGGCCATACTTGGAGTTTTATTTTTATGCTTGCATTTTTAATTAATATGTTTGCATGCATTGCAAATCGCCATAACATGACATGCATTTTTTATCGAGTCTTCGACCGTGTCAATTAAAATTATCTTTAATTCATCGATTTAGTTCACTTAAACGAGATAGATGATAAATTGACATGACCTCGCATAATATATAATTGAGATCAAGCCTTACCAAATGTAGAACCCATGAATTCCAATTTCGCAAGGAAGTTGGCTCGGCTCACCGGGGTGCTAAACTTGTTACGTTGGATAAGTAGGGTAATAAAGGTTATTATTTCGAAATTTGGAATGAGCTCAAGAGAAGTATTCGCGACCGTAGCCGCATGTGTATCGGGCTTATGATAAATATTAAAGTAATATTATCGACCGAGAGTTCTAATGTAGAATCGATTAAAGAGTTAATCCACCGAATTATATTAATAGGGGATGAATCGGCTTACCGTGCCCAAGTTGATATGAATTTGGATCTCGGAATCATTTATAATAGTTGGGTAGAGGTCACTATTTAAATGTTAAAACTTGTTTTAAAATGTTTACAAGTATTTAAAATGATAAATGTTGACATTTCTTTTATGTCTTTAAAAATTTGTAGTTCTAATTGTTTATTCGCAATGGCAAATGCTAATTCGTCCACCACCACCTATGCTCCAACTCTCACAAATATCTCATGGCTTTGATACTTCACGGATCGATGCAAGTTAGAAAAGAATGGCGCTAATTTTACCGATTGGGATATGCAACTCCATTTGGCCGCGGAGGGTGACGACAAGTTTCGTTATCTTACCAAAGCCTCTCTCGAAACACCTAAGGAAAGGTCAACCGCCACCGCAAGGCAAGCCTATGAGGTTTACCACAAAGAGTCCGCTGCGATCAAAAACATTTTGGTCTTCCCGATGGAGGCCGATCTTCAAGGGAGTGCCATAAGATGAGCACGGCCTATGAGATCTATGCCAAGCTTGTGACCATGTTTTTTCACAAGCTCCTATGATCTCACAATATGAGACGGCTTCCACATTATTCAACATGAACCTAAAAGAGGACCAAAAGCCCTCATGTACTCAAATTTATTGAGCATGTTGTGACTCTTAAATTGCAAGGGATGACCATTCCCGAACAACTCGTTATCAACCGAGTCTAACATTCCTTGGGGAAAATCAATGCATATGTGAAGTTTACAGTAAACTACAATATGCATAACATGAAAAACCTCTCTTTCTGAATTGCACAAGATGCTCGAGCAAGCCGAGAGAGACATGGGCTAAATGTTAGCTCTTCCAAGTATGTGCTCCATATTAATAAAAGGAGCAAGGGGAAGTTCAAGAAAAGTGGTAGTAAAGGGAAGAAGCCCTCCACCTTCAAGGGAAAGGGGTAAGCTATTGAGAATAGCTCACCTAAGACCAAGAAGGGTGCCTCCAACGAGGAAATATGTCATTATTGTAATGGCGTAGGGCATTGAAAGGGGAATTGCTATAAGTATCTTGGAGATCTTAAAACTGGAAAGGTTGTTCCAGTAGGTAAATATTTATCCCTATTGTTTATGTTATGATCTCAACTTTGGTATATAGATACGAGTTGTGATTCTTACCCTATTTAATTGTAATTAGGGCATCCTATCAAGGATAAAAGCAAGGACAAGCAAGCCTAAGAAGGCTCTTCAAGGGAAGCTAAGGTAGCTACCCATGATTGAAGACCTATGGAAGTTTGATCTCATTTTGAATTGTCAAACGTTTGGGATGTATTTTGAGACATTGTTTTTAGAACTTTTATAATTTCCTTGTTTGACATGGATATTTGTTCAATTCCTTTTATTGACATTGGTTGTAATTGGATTTAGTGACTTGGTTCTCAACCCAAGTCATTCGGTGTTAAAACTTTTTAGTTCAAAAAACTTGTCATCATACTCTACTTGCACTATTAACATAAATTGTATCGACTCAAATTGATTATATTAGTATTATGATGATTGGATCATTATAATAGAAGGCTAAGAATTTGATTCTCATTTTGAAAGATCAATTGCTAAGTCAAAATTGAGTTATTGAACTCAAAGTAGGGAGTCTACCAAACCAATTGGCCACACCACTTATAAAGATTGTAATTGACATGAATATGAGTACACCTCTTTAGCTTATAGAACTAGTCTATCTCGAAGCTAAGATTCGATGTCTTTACAATGAAGTCTTTAGTAGATCACTTAAGGTCATGTTGTGATACTTCTACCTCCCTCACGAGTATAAGTACAAAACTGTTTGTGGCTCATAAGGCTATCTCTATGGAAAATAGTTGTATTTTTCAAAGATAGAGTGGGATAAAATAAGCCACAACGTAAAACTGGTTAGGAACTAGTGAGGAAACCATAAGAAAATATTCTTAGGTTAGACTCAAGGGCTTAAGGCTAGTGAGGAGACCAAAAGAAAGCGTTCTTAGGTGAATCCTTAGACTAGTGACGAGACCAAAAGAAAATGTTCTTGATATAATAAGATTATGATCTATGAAGTGGAAGTACCTAGAAATTTTAAAAAAAACTTGATTTTCTAACATAAGAGACTTATGAAACTAAATGGAATCTATGCAAAGAAAATGTTTTATTTGGAGTTGTCCAATTGTAGTTGCATGGATAGACATGTAGATGTCTTCAAAAGCTAAGTTAAAGCGTAACTATGCTTAGATCCAAATCATCAGTGAGATACCTCATAGTAGGTGTGTACAAGATAAACACCAAGAACAACATGTCCAAATAGGGATTTGAAAAAGGATGTGTACATGACACAAGCCTAAGGTATCTACCTAGAGGTTATAATGATCTTTTCTATTATAAGATATAAGAAGAGTTTCACTCGAATTGTTGAAAAGTCATGTATAGACATGAAATTCAGTGGGAGTTAAAGTCATGTATAGACATGAAGTTAAGTGGGAGTTAAAGCTATCATGTAAAGACATGAAGTTCAGTGGGAGAAATTGTTTTCCACGTGAATGACGTATCACTCGTTGTGAGTAACGTATTCGTGTTACCTTTTTGAAAGGAATGGTTGGATTTTAATGCTGGATGAAAGTGGGCAACATGTATACTAAAATCAAAATCTATTGTGAAATAGAAGATTTTAGTTTGGCATTTGGAAAAGTGACTTATATCGTTAAGAGCCTTTATCTATCTCAATAAGTTAAATAGGTTATTTATGTTGATAAAAGTGGAATCACTATGAAAGGGTCATAGTCATCCACTGAACCTAAGAGTTGTTGATCACATGATACAAATCATGTATGCCATTACTGTGACAACCCTCGCGAATGCGGAAATAAAACATACAAACATGTGATTAATATAGCGGAAGATACAGTGTTTTTAAAACTTTTCACATGCAATTATAAAGGTACGAGGAATGTAAATAATTACAAACCGAAATATAAAATACTACAAGAGACCAAGTCTCTCCAAATGCTATCCAACATCAAAGTTATTAGCAACTAGCTAAACAACGTCTAGAGGTGACTCATCCAGGCCAACGCCCGCTAGCTCACACCCGAACCCAAAATACCACAAGCAAAAAACCATCCAATCAAGCAACCTGTTCATCCATGAAAAACATGAACGCCACAGTCAGTGGGGAGTAACTCCGGGTTCTCCCAGCCATATCACATTAAATGTACATAAACGGAAATACAAAAGTAGAAGTATGCATATATAGATATACATATGTTATACGAGAAGGATAAATAGGCAATTCAATATATAAGAATATCGATACACGAAGTACAAGGTCGTAACCATCATATTATAGGAAGACTCGGGGATGACACTCTTAGGAAACCATACACTCTTACTAGGGCTTGCATATCACCGTTAGCGGCATAAGTTTAATAAGATTGAGACTCGACAAACAAACCATGCCAAGTCATCCAACGATCACAAGTAATCAATCATATAATCATCCAACCAAACATTCAATACGTTGACGACATCAATCACGGTAAATGACACGCGTTAGCACCGTGTACATGCAAGTATGATTAAAAGGCATCCACGGGATAAGACATTTCCCTGAACGCATACACGATTCAATTCATTTCGTATATGTAGACTAATTTCCTCCCGGTAGGACGACGATCATAATACGGTCCTAGTCTAAACCTGGCCAGACTCTCGGAATAAACGTTTTCCGATTTGACATGCGATGACATTTCGCATCCAAGACTCGGTCAATCATAGACGCCGAGTACCCCAAATTCGGTAAACCTTCACGAAAGAGGCGGAAAAGAGCACAAGCCTCATAACAAGCGATACACTACATGCAATGACACCACCTCGCAAGTATACAACATTTGACGGCCGGGTCGATCAACGCAAAGCGTTCGCCTCCCAACAACGTTGTCATATGTCCACTAACACATGCAATTAAGCAGTAAGGATGCACTCCCCGTTCCGACATTCCAGCCTTACGAACGTGGAGGTAGCCAAGGAAATGAGAGTACAAAGCGCATAGAAAATTAGTGCTCAAACCGCAACATGTGTAAAACCGACTCAAAGTGGGACATACTAAAAAAAAACGTCACAAAACATGCGATACAAGCGAATGGAATATCATATATTCGAAACATTAATATTTAAAGTCATTACGTAAATTTATATGATAAACGAACCATCGGAAATATTATAAATGAAAATATAAGAAAGAAACGAAGAAAAGCTTCAGGGAAAACGAGTGAAAATGCAGGGGAGTCCCAGCCGGTCAGGGGGACCGGCAGCAGGCTACCCGTCTGGGACAAACATAACATTAAATGCTCCACAAATCTAAAGCAGTAGCCCCAGCCGGTCAGCTGAGCAGCAGCCGGTCGGCCGGCTGGGACCAATTTCAGCCGTGACTCACTATACTTCACCTTAATCTTCAAAAATCAATAACAACTATCAACTATCATCATCAATCATCAACACTCATTAAACATAATCAACAAACAACTATCATCATCAACAACACAAATCCTATGATTTCTAATCCTATTCTAAATACGATTACTAACATAGAAAACACATTAAAACACGTAATGATATCGAGTAACCCTTCACCGTTACCTTTTCGCGTCTTCAATCCGCGTCAATGTCCTCTTCTATCAAGAAGTAGTCTTTGTCGGGGTCTTGGAGGTCACCACCTACAATTAGATAAAAAAAGATGAATATAATTCACCTTTGAGAAAGACGGATAAATTGAAAAGCGAGAAAGACGGTAATGTTATTACCAATATGGATAGAGGACGATGAGAGGGAAAGAATAAGACGAAATTAAGTGAATTTGAGCGAGAAACGAAGGAGTTGTGACGATATTAAAACTTGAGCAAATATGGAGGTTAGGGTTTTGAAGTTACTTGGTGAGGAAGAAGAAGATTGAATGTGAGGGAGAGTTAGGGTTAAGAGGGAGTATAAGGAGTAAGTGGAAAAACATGGGAAAAACCCCATAAACGCCTTAAGACGTAACTTACTCGAAATCTCGCGTAAAGCCAAATACGAACTCGGAAATTCTAAACTAGACACGGGAAATTTAATTCTAAACTAAAACTAAATTTCGCTGAAAAGTATCCGTATAATATTTTTACTATAAAAATAGGGTACATTTGCGGGTGTTACAATTACCCCACCTTTTAAAAAGTTTCGCCCCCGAAACTTGAGCAAAAGAAAGATACCTTAAACGAATAGGCTTGGATATTTACTACCCATAGAAGCTTCCGTTTCGCACGTCTCTTCTTCAACATTGGCACATCTCCACAAGATTTTCACTAAAGGAACTACTTTACTTCTCAACTTCTTATCCTTGCGATCTAGAATGCGGATCGGCTTCTCTTCAAAGGATAAATTCGGCTCTAGCTCGGGCATTTCAGCTTGAAAGACATGGCTTGGATCACTAACATACTTTCTCAGTTGAGAAACGTGGAATACATCATGAACCTTAGCCAAATTCGGGGGCAAGTCCAACTTGTAAGCAACGGCACCAATCATTTTCACAATATCAAAGGGTCCAATGTATTTCGGGCTCAATTTACCCTTAACACCAAACCTTTTAACACCTTTCATCGGATATACTTTCAAGAATACCTTATCACCAACTTTAAACTCTAACGGTCTTCTCCGGACATCGACATAAGACTTTTGTCGGTCTTGAGCGGCTTTCATTCTATCACGAATGACCTTCACATGATCAATGGTTTCAATAAGAACATCGGGACCTAAGTCACGAACATCACTCAATTTATTCCAATATATAGGACTTCGACATTTTCTTCCATAAAGAGCTTCATAAGGAGCCATCTTGATCGAGGCATGATAACTATTGTTGTAAGAAAACTCCACTAACGGTAGACTCTTTTCCCAACTAGATTGGAAGTCGAGTGCACAAGCCCTAAGCAAGTCTTCTAAAGTCTGAATAGTCCTCTCGGTTTGACCATCGGTAGCGGCATGAAATACGGTACTCATCAACAATTTACTACCCATGGCTTCTTGTAAAGCCTTCCAAAATCTCGAACAAAACCTCGGATCTCGGTCGGATATAATCTCCTTGAGAACACCATGGTATCTAATCCTCTCATCAACATAGGCTTTCGCTAGTCGGTCTAAACTCCAAGTCTCTTTGATCGGGATGGATCTAGTACACTTGGTCAAACGATCAATAACAACCCAAACGACATCTTTACTTCCAACGGTCCTTGGCAAAGCCAAGACAAAATCCATAGAAATTGATTCCCACTTCCATTGTGGAATATCCAAAGGTTGTAGCAATCCACCAGGCCTCTTTGTAACAACCCTAAAAATGCCAATTTTTCTAGTAAAAATATTTACTAACACTTTTCAGTAGAACTTAAGTTTTAAAATAGGAATTTTTGTTCCGAGTCTTATTTTGAAATTCCGCGTTCGTATTTGGAATTTTTGAGGGATTCCATGAAAAGACCATTTTTAGTCATCTTTGACTTTTCTTGACTTTTAAGTCGTCTTTGACTTTTCCTTGACTTTATAAAGTCGTCATTGACTTTTTCTTGACTTTTAAGTCGTCCTCAACTTTTCTTGACTTTTAAGTCATCTTCGACTTTTCTCGACTTTTCAGTCAACTTTGACTTTCCGTTGACTTTTCCCCGACTCGTCTCATAAGTATGAAGACCGAAATTTTATTTAAAAAAAATAATATTTTTGATTTATTTTTATTTAGATTTATTAAGATTTATCATAATTTAATATAATTATTTTGAATTTCTTCGGAATTTAAAGAATAACGTTTACGGTTTTTAACCAAACGTCATTTAACTATTCCCGACGCATCGTAATGCGCGCAACAAAATCGAAACTCGACTTTGGCATGAGTCACACGCCCATGTCATCGTTTTCCACTCACATTAGATATTTTAATTCTTTTGATTAAACTAATAGGAATATCTTAGATATTTTCAGCTTTATCGATCCGTTAACGGAAATTACGCAAATCGTTTACAAAACTGACCCGACAGTCACCATATCACACGGTTTTTCCTCTCTCTTTGACCTTGATATTTTCTTTCTTTTCATTACAATAACATAATATCTTGATATTTAATTCAATTAACTTAATATCTAATTAATTACGGTAATATAATTATTATACCGGGTCAATTCCATTACAACAATTTCAAACCCAACTCACTATTTTGCTCTATAAACTCACGGCTCACCATCACTCCACTTTGACTCACAAACAACTTTTCATTTTTCAACAAATCAAATTAAGATCAAAATATCACTTTCTTTAATCGTTCTTGAGCGTTCTTCGCGTTCTTCGTCCGTTCTTCATCGTTCTTGAGCAAACCCTTCATAAAACCTTCATTTCTTAATTAAATCCGTCCTAACTTATATTTCTAGGATCTCCTCTTCGCTCCCCATCTTCTAGTACGGTTTATTTTCAATTCCGTCAAAATCGTTTTCAACACTTTAATTATGGAAAATCAAAGTTTTAATTCTAATAATGTTTTTCTTGTCATTTTTTATAGGGGAAGACTTTGAAGACGAGTTTGGTGACTCGTATATTTTAGGAGAAGATTAGAAGACGGGTTTCTTATTTTCTTAGTTCTTATTATTTTGGTGCTACTTGATTTTAGCTAGCTAAGGTAACGATTCCGAGTTACTCGACGGCTAAATGTTACATAGCTTTGGTTTTTCT
>JAIUZE010025794.1:0-19839 GCA_022085475.1 Heliosperma pusillum | reverse complement strand
TGATCGATGCTTGTCGCGAGCCCGATACAAAGATAATTTACCCAGACTAGGCTAATAACAAATTAATGTAATTAGGGAAGTAGGGGTCGATCCTCAGGGAGATGGTGTTTCCTATAGGATTGTGAATCGTCTCACAATTGAAATTTATCTAACGAGTTTCTGGGTTTTGGAGTTTTAATGTCTAAACTAACAAAAAGCATAAATGAAAACAAAATAAAAGCAAATGAAGATGAAAGCAATAAAACAAATGATAAAATAATAATAATGAAAAGCATATAGGGAAATAGGTTCACACATGTAGATTGACATATTGATTAAATTGGATTTAGGATATGCAAATAATTCATTGTGAGTTCGTAAGAATGATGTGTTCATTACAATAATAGATCAGATGGTCTAGCAGGCTTTTAGGCGATTTACTAGGTCTTAATAAACCATGTAAGCTTTGTCTATTCAATTCGCGTATCTCTACCTTGGAAAAGAATTCCATACTAGTCAATGATTTTGATCAGGAATCGTCAAATATCATTATAGTCCAAACATGCATAGACACAACGTTTTAAAAGCAAAATTTCTTTTATCCAATTATCATCTTTTAATCAATCTAACATGGCTACCCTACACCCTAGAAAGGTGACTACTCACTCATGATAATGTTTATATCTAAGATGATGATGATAATAAAAACTAGGATAGACATGTTTAGTTGGTTTTTGACAATAATTTAAGACTCTTTATAAGGCGATAGTAACGACGCTAATTGACAATCTAAGAAATGAAATTACGATTATAACAACATGAAAATGAATCTAAGATAATATGTAAAGAGGATAACAATTAACTGGAGAACAATAAAGGACAATAAACAAAGGATAGAATAGAAGTACCTAGGTGACGATCAACAACGAAAGCGATAACAATAATAGAAATCCCTTGCATAGAATAATCGTTCCTTGAATTACAACACTTGAACCCAACAAAGTAGATTACAAAGATTGAAATTCTTATTGATCTAAACTAAGGTTTTGATGTGTAATGGACAGAAATAAACTAAGAACTAAAGACAAAAGAAGAAAATGATCTAAACTAGAATTCCTAAACTAACGAGAAATGTAAGAAGAAAAGAGATGTTGTGTGTGAGATTGATGATGAGAAGAGGGGCTTGAGCTCTCTTTATATAGCATTAGGGTTTCGTGGGGAAGGGTTCGAGCATTGAACATATAGGACAAAAATAGGAAGTTGAAGCATTTTGCTCGAAGCAGCAGAGATACTCGATCGGGTACACACTTACCCGATTGGGTAAGTTGTCATCTAGAAGCTTTTGACTAACGTTTCATCTCCCTTTGCTTTGACTTGACTTCCATCATCCCTGATGTGTTTTAAAATACCGCAAGTGCACGGTTATCAAAGTAGCACTTGGGGGTCGATTTCCACGGAGAGCAAAGCGATTACTAGTCGGTTTCAAGGGATGCTAGCTAAGTCGATAAGAGGGGAAAATTTGAATTCAACTAGCGACAACTAAATGCGATAAATAAGGTCTAGACTAAAATGCAAACTAAACAAATAGCTATGGAAAATACGGGATTTAATCAAGATTAAGGGTAACTAGGATCCGATCAAGTCTTATTCATGGGTTGTAACGGTGGGTGGTCTATCAACAAGTGGTGGAATGTGGGTTCAAGCGAGACGGTGTTATCTAAACTAACTACCTAACCCTCCCGAGTATAGGTAGCCTCTAGGGTCGATAAAGGGTCCCACTCCCATGGATAACCCCTACACGAGTCCAAGGCATTTCGGGTCAACACTAAGGTCCCAACTAGGGTCTTTCCCACTCCCGCGGATGAAATCCCCTAGCCAAAAGGTAAAGTCTCTTCTAAGGGGTCTCGCTCCCGCGAATAACCCACCTAGAGTCGATCCCTAAACTTACCCAAATCCACTACCGTAAGCCCGACTCCCATCGATAGCCTAAGTAGCCCCTAAGTCGGCCCAACTCCCATTGATAGCCTCTAAGGGTTGAACAAGGGTCAAATAAAGGGTCAATACAAAACAACCTCAACCAAAAACAATCACCCATAAACCGCTACTTGCTAATTCAACCAATCACCAATCAAAACCCATAATTAGACTTAATCGGACCCTAGAAAGGGTTACTACTCACTAAGCATGGTTACTAAGCACTCGAAAGTAATAAGGGTTGAATATTTAAGGTTGAACATGATAAAGATGAGATTTTTAATTAATAACATGCAATTACTAACTAGATGATGAAATTCAATCTATTAGACTAAAATTAAACAAACAATGAATTCAAAGATGGAAACTTTACCTCTAAGCAATCTAAACATTCAAACTTGAAAGACATAAAACATAAACAAAAGCATAATTAAAAGACAAGAGGAAGAAAATGTTACCAACTATGAGGAAAATAAGAGATGAAAAGGAAGAAATTAGATTAAAGCTTGGAAATTTGGATTACAATTGAAATTAGATCTAGAATGCTATTTTGATTTTTTGTTGTTTTCTCTCTAGGAAAGCTAATAAAAAAAACCTCCCTCTACAATTTCAGGTTTGGGCTATTTATACAAGAGGCAAAAAACACGCAAAACGAGGTCGTTTAAAAGACGGATATGCTGTGCTCAAATCTGGAGCTGCGCACGGTGAAGATGAGAAACGCACGGTCAGAACCGCACGGTGGAAACGTCAAAGAAGAGGTCACTTGTGTTACGCACGGTGGGAACCGCACGGTTGACCCAGTCCTGCATTAGTTCCGCACGGTCGAATAGCGCAACGCACGGCCTTGCTTTTTCTCCTTTTTTTCGCCTTTTTTCCGCTTTTTCCTTTCTTTGTTGAAGCATGGGCTGTTTGGTTGGTCCATGGGCTTTGCTCATGCCAAGATGTGGGCATTTTGAGTTCAACTTGTTCCTAAACAACCCAAAGAAACAAAAATACCAAACAACACACCCGGAAGACGAGTTTTACGTATCTAAAGCCTCTAAACGTGATTCTAACATAAAACACACGAGAATAGGGAATAAATAGCATAATTATTAGCTTATAAAACGCGCAAATAGTGCGGTTATCAAATCTCCCCACACTTAACCCTTACTCGTCCTCGAGTAAGCATAAAACAAGATTAAAGTGTGAAAAACGAGAAATGAAACCCTCCTAATCCTAAAAGCGGATGCACAATATAAGCATCACTTAATTATTATACTACGATTATCTGCATGAGTATTAGCGCACTCAACGCCCTTTCAACTCACGTAGGTATGCTTATGAGGGAAAAGCACACATCGCGAGGCAAGTGAGCTCTTGCACAAAAATGAATGAACCAAACAATCAAGCAATTAATTAATCAATCACCGGTTCACAAAGGTACAAAATGCATGAAGTCGATTAGGCACCCGCGCTACCATTCAAAAACTAGTAAAGCAAGGGTGAAAGATTGTGGAATAATACTTCCGTGGGTTATAATCCAAAAGTGGTGGTGTGGTCGGTCTCTTATCAATGTTAAGAGGTAAGGGTCTACCCATTTTGGTGACTTATTTCATATTTGTTTTGGGAATGTTTTTGGGTTTTTGATGTTTGCCCCAATTATTCGATTTTTTTCTTTTTCCCTTTTTTTTTCTCCCTTTTTAGTGCTTGTTCAGGATTGACAATTCTTTTGTGTGTGTTTCAACAATTTGGACCCACCGCTATATAAGTGCTCGAATGGGGGTACAAGCATAACGGTGGACACCCATATTCCCAAAGATTCAACCGTTGATCACCCACCGAAATCTTTCTACTTGCGCACAATGTGCCAAGTTGGGTGGCCGGGAGTGACGGGAGTCCTTAAAAGAACATGAGCGTGAAAACATGATTAAATAATTGATCAAAATGAAACAACACCCCTTCTTTAGGGAAATATAAGCTCTAAAATTGACCTCCATGGTCGCCTTCGTCCAACCACCACTCAAGGATGTTTAACTACACGGGTTGAAATGGAATGAAAAACCTTGCAAAACTCGATTTACATTGACCTTGGCCGTTTGGACGCCTAATATTAACTCATGTAGATGCAAGCATTGTTTTCAAAAGAATTTTAAATAAATTTCAAAGTTAGAGAAATGACCACTATTATTCGGAATATTCAAAATCATTAAACCACTTATCGTATTTTTGGTATTTTCTTTGAAAACATTTTTAGATGCAACTAAATTACATAAATCCAACTAGATATTCACAAACTTATCATGAATGCAAACTAAGTACGATAATGCAACAAATAAGCATGCAAACTATAATGGCAAATGCAATCCTAATCTACAACACAACATTCCACAACCACCAATTCCTCAAATCATCATTAACAAGTCAAAAATCTCCCAACTTCTCATGTGAAATTACAAGAAAAGAAAGGGTGAAGGTTGGAAAGATCATACCAAATCTAGACTCATAAACCTTCGCTCTTGTCTCCGATCATTGGTTGCGGAACCTACACAAGTGAACAAACTACGCACATGCACAAATATATACAAAGAACACGTATTTTTGGATTTTTCAAAATGTTCAAATTTTTTTGTTTTTTTTTGGCAATAAATCCCCTCCCCACACTTGCACCTTACTCGTCCTCGAGTAAGTACTCAAACGGGAGAAGAAACACATTTTATTTCAAAATTTTATTGCAAAAAGGAAAAACATATTTTTTGGTTTTTTTATTTTTTATAAAGACTAGACTAGGCTATCTAAATTTGGATTTGACGGGCATACTCGCTCAAAATGAGGGAGATTTTTGTTAATTTGGATTTTCAAAAATAGGAGCATATCAAAAATTATCACCCCAAGTGCAACCAATGCACTTGCAAACAATAGATATCACAACACAGTCAAATAACAACAATGCAACAACAACTCAATTCTTCATCAATCAAAAGGGACAAGGGAATAGAAGGGGATACAAAACAAGGAAACCGACCCAACAACCAACAACCATCCTCAATGCCACCTCCTCACACAAGGCTCCTCCCGTTCCCCCAAGTCTATTGCGGTGGTTGCTGAGGTGGGAAATGAGAAGTGAAGGCGTCGAACAAAGACTTAACCGACTCACCCAAACTACCCACGACACTCATAGCCTCATCATGTTGCCGAGTTTGGAGATTCCTCAACTCCTCAAAAGACCGTAGGACGCAGTTCCCCAATCAACATAAGTCGAATCCTTAATCAACTCCCCATCCCGCAAAGGCATCCCCCAGTTCACCCGGTCAAAGATAGTTGTGAAATCGGGGTAGGGGAGTGGCATGGCCCGACGCTTTGTGATGAGAAAATAAATACTTTGCCTCTCATCGACCGTCCTAGTCATAAGGCACGTCCTCAAATGGTTATGGTCTATGAAAGTTGACCCCCTCGCCCTGTCCTCAGGTTCCTCATTCATCCCCGTCCCTTGAGCGATCAAGGTCACTAGTCCCCCTCCTATGATTGTCGGTGGTACTTTGTCTCTAATTTTCATCAATTGTAACAAAACCGCCTTGGTCAGGTCGATGGACAAGGGTTTATTCTCCATTAGCTCCATAAGGCTATGACACGCAATCGCCCCTACCCTATGGTGAGTCTCGTGGCTACCTATGAGAATGTCGGAAAACATCCTCAAAAAGTAACGGAACACAGGGTTCCGCACCTCCGATAAGGCGGCTGTCCGAGCCTCATATTGGGCTTCGGAACGGGTTATTTCGGTCCAAAATTTTTCCCGATCCCTCATTTTAGGTGTCGACTTAGAAGCGACACCCTTGCAATCATGTAGAAAGGGAATACCAAGAAATTCCGAAATCTTTTCAAGGCTAAACTCGAACTCATGTCCCAAGATTTGAAAGCTAATGGTTGGGGATCTACTGTCAAGGTTTCCCTTCAACGTTGCGAGGAACTCGCAAGTAAGGGACTTGTAAGACCAAACATGTGTCGACCCAATTCTTAGACCCAACCTATCACACATTTTATTAATATCATCATAAATTCCCATAGAAATCATTGTAGGGGTGCAGAAAAATTTGGTGGGGTCAAAACTTACGTAATAGCTCATTATACTTCTTAAGTTGGGTACTAGAATGAAACCCAACCAAGCCACTTCTATGTCTAAATTGGCTAACACGAACTCTAGTTAAACCGGGGGTAGGGAAAGACGAAGAAGCAATTGTACCTTCCACACGGGATCATTTAGAGGCCATTTGGAAAGAAACCTTCAAATAGATGCCGTTCTCACCCGGAAAAGCAGAAAAAAAAACGTCTCCGACTCCGGCCCGGAAAAAAATCAAGTCTCACGGATTTTGACGAAAATACCACCAAAATGCTCCTTAAAGTCCCCTTAGTCTCCCCTAAAAAGATGGCAAGGAATGAAGGTAGGGAAGTTGCTCAAAAATCAAATCTAAGGAATTATGGGGAGAAAATAAGTCTTCAACCAAATTGATTTTTTTAGGCTTGTTGTTGTTGTTGATGATGAAAAAGTGTTAGTGATGTATTTATTTGAGTGGATTTGAAGGTAGTTTGGTGGGTTGAGTTGATTTTGGAGGAAGTTTGGTTGTTGGGTTGAAAGGGGATTGGAAAAATGAGAGGAAAGGGATGAAGATAACAATGAAGATGAGGGAAATTGTGTGGGCCGTGCGTTTTGTAAGTGCAGCAATTATTTTTTTTTTTTCAAAAAGTTGAGAACCGCACGGTTCAAACCGCACGGTTGAAGCTGACCGGAATTAGTTGCGCACGGCAGTCTTGAGTTGCGCACGGTACGAACCGCACGGTTGACCGTGTCCTGCATTAGTTGCGCACGGCTTCATTTTTTTGCCCATCATCTTCGATTTTTCGATTTTTGCTCCGATGATTATCACTCTTAAACCCCAAAAATCTTCCACAAGTCCTCCTTCAAAACCCAAACACCTAACAAAAGCATTAGAAACTTGAAAAAGTCCCCGGATTGCCTCCTACAAAATCTCAAAATCACACCAAAACCGTCAAATGTGGGTTGCCTCCCATAAGCGCACTTGTTTAACGTCGTTGGCTCGACCAAGTTTAGCAAACAAAGGCTAAGATTGTAATGATTATGCTTCAATTGGGGCAAGGTTAATGACAACGGCCTCCTCAATCGGTTGCCCAACTACATAGTGTTTAAGCCGTTGCCCATTTACCTTAAAGACTCTTCCGTCATTGCTAGCTATCTCAACGGAGCCATAGGGAAACGATTGGACCACTTTAAAAGGGCAGGACCATTTCGACTTAAGCTTACCCGGAAAACGCGTTAGCTTAGAGTTGAAGAGCAACACTAGATCATCCTTGTTAAATTCTCTTCTCATGATTCTTTTGTCGTGCCATCTCTTTGATTTTTCTTTGTAAATCCTTGAGCTTTCATAGGCATTCAAACGAAACTCCTCCAACTCGTTCAAATCGAGTAGCCTTTTCTCCCCCGCCTCCTTCAAGTCATAGTTCAAGTGTTTTACGGCCCAAAAGGCACGATGCTCTAGTTCGACGGGAAGGTGACAAGGCTTACCGTAGACCAACCTAAAAGGTGAAGTGCCTATTGGGGTTTTGTAGGCGGTCCGATAAGCCCAAAGGGCATCATCAAGCTTCATTGCCCAATCTTTCCTCGATCTATTAACGGTTTTCTCAAGTATAGACTTAATCTCTCGGTTGGAAATTTCGGCTTGCCCATTAGCTTGGGGGTGATAGGCAAGGCTTCTCCTATGGTGAACCCCATACTTCCTAAGCATAGCTTCAAAAGTCTTCTCTAGGAAGTGTGATCCTCGATCGCTAATAAGCACTCTTGGCACTCCAAAGCGAGGAAAAATCACCCTCTTAAAGAAATTTCCAACCGTCTTTGCATCACAAGTCTTGGTAGGAATCGCCTCTACCCACTTACTTACGTAATCCACCGCAACCAATATATACTCATTCCCATAAGAAGATGGAAATGGTCCTTGATAATCGATTCCCCAAACGTCAAAGATCTCTACCTCAAGAATGTAGTTCATAGGCATTTCATTTCTCCTAGAGATCTTTCCCGTTCTTTGGCATTTGTCACACCCCTTCACATAGTGTGCAACATCATGAAATAGAGTGGGCCAAAAGAAACCGCATTGTAGTACCTTGGCGGCGGTCTTCATAGCACTAGCATGTCCTCCACATGGCAAATCATGGCAATGTGACATGATTGAGAAAATTTCTTCCCTTGGGACGCATCTCCTCATTATACCATCCCCACAACTTTTGTACAAATTGGGCTCATCCCAATAATATAGTTTGACATCATGAAAGAATCTTTTCTTCTTGTGAGAATCATAGTCATGTGGAATGATTCCCGACACCAAATAAATGACAAAATCGGCATACCAAGGTGCTTCTACTATGGCAAGGGCAAACAATTGGTCATCGGTAAAAGAATCATCAATGGGTATTGCATTACCCGGATCTTCAATTTCCAATCTTGACAAATGGTCCGCCACTAGATTCTCCGTCCCCTTTTTATCTTTGATCTCAAGATCAAATTCTTGCAACAAAAGGATCCATCTTATTAATCGAGGCTTGGCGTCCTTCTTCAATAAGAGATGCTTAAGGGCGGCATGATCGGTGTGGACTATCACCTTAGACCCCACTAAATAAGAACGGAATTTATCAATGGCAAATACTACCGCCAATAATTCCTTCTCGGTAGTGGTGTAGTTAGCTTGTGCCGAATCCAAAGTTTTGCTTGCATAATATATGGCATGAAGCTTTCCATCTTTCTTTTGTCCTAGGACGGCCCCCACCGCTACATCACTAGCATCACACATGAGCTCGAAAGGTTGTCCCCAAGTAGGAGGTTGCATAATAGGAGCGGTGATGAGAGCTTGCTTTAACCTATTAAAAGCATCCAAAAAAGCATTAGTGAATACAAATGGAACCTCTTTTCCTAGCAATTCGGTCAACGGTCTAGCAATGGATGAGAAATCCTTGATAAAACGTCGGTAGAAACCGGCGTGACCAAGGAAACTACGAATGCCTTTCACATTAATGGGAGGGGGAAGGGTTTTAATGACCTCAATTTTTGCTTGGTCAACTTCCAAACCATGACTCGATACTACATGACCCAAGACTACCCCCGACGTCACCATAAAGTGACACTTCTCCCAATTTAAAACTAGACCGGTTTCTTGACATCTTTGTAAAACCTTGGTTAAATTGCCTAGACACTCATCAAAGAAGGTACCTACAACGGAAAAATCATCCATGAACACTTCCATGACGTCCTCAACAAATTCCGAAAAGATTGCCAACATACACCTTTGGAACGTGGCGGGTGCATTACACAACCTGAACGGCATGCGCCTATATGCGAACGTTCCAAAGGGGCATGTAAAAGTAGTTTTTTCTTGATCTTTCGGATGGATCGGGATTTGGAAAAATCCGGAGAAACCATTCAAAAAACAAAAATAAGAGTGTTGGGCAAGTCTTTCAAGCATTTGGTCGATGAATGGCAACGGGAAGTGATCTTTCCTAGTAGCCTTGTTGAGGCGACGATAATCTATGCACATACGCCACCCGGTGGTCACTCTAGTGGTTATTAGCTCATCATTTGCATTTGATACTACCGTAATTCCCCCCTTTTTGGGCACCACATGCACCGGGCTCACCCATGTGCTATCCGAAATGGGGTAAATTATGTTAGCATCATAAAGTCTCAACACTTCTTTCCTAACTACTTCTTTCATAGTGGGATTGAGGCGTCGTTGAGGCTCTACCGAAGAAGCACCCTCATCATCCAAAAGGATGCGGTGAGTACAAAATGATGGGCTAATACCCTTGATATCGTCAATTGTGTACCCAATGACATCTTTGTACTTTTTCAAAACATCAAGCAATTTAGAAATTTCAATGTCATTGAGTGCACTATTGACAATAACCGGGAAAGTATGGTTGGGGCCTAAAAATGCATGCTTTAAAGATGAAGGAAGAGGTTTCAACTCCACTTGAGGAGGCGTGGATCTCTCCTCTCTTCTACCATTCATTTCTAAACTCTCAAACTTCTTGTTGGGGACTTCTTTGATGATTTCACCCCAAGCTTTAGCAATCTCCAAGTGCTCTTCACACTCTTCCTCTTGGCCACTAACAAACCCATGCCAAAGATCACCACTTTTCATCGGCCTCTTTTCTACACACTCTTCAATGACATCAATCATATAGCAAGACTTTCCACTTGAAGGTTCCGCCATGGTTTTCTTCAATGAGAACTCCATCTTTTCATCCCCTACTTAAAGCGAGAGCTTCCCATTTTTTACATCAATTAAAGCACCCCCCGTGGCAATACAAGGGCGCCCCAAGATGACCGGTATGTTGGAGTCTTCGGGAATGTCCATGACATAGAAATCACAAGGGATTATAAGGCCTCCTACCTTAATTGGAACGTCTTCAACTAAACCCATGGGGAATTTGATCGACCGGTCCGCAAGTTGCAAAGAGACTCTTGTTGGAGATAATTCAAAACCATCTAATCTCTTGAAAATTTTGAGTGGCATGAGGCTAACACTCGCCCCTAAATCACAAAGTGCCTTATCAATTTGAACGGTCCCAATGGTGCAAGGTATAGAGAAACTACCCGGATCTTCAAGTTTCGGGGGTAGTTTGTTCAACAAGATAGCACTACATTCCTTTGAAAGATTCACCGTTGTGGGAGCATTCAACACTCTCTTGTTGGAGATAAGTTCCTTCAAGAACCTTCCATAAGTTGGGATTTCCTTAATGGCTTCAATAAAAGGGATGGTGATGTGCATTCCCCTCATCATTTCCAAAAATTTCCCATACTTTTGTTCAAGCTTAGCCTTTGCCAACCTTTGAGGAAAAGGGATAGGTGGCATATATGGCCTCACTTCATTCTTGACGGGTTCATCAACAACCTTTGGTGTTACCTTTGCAACCTTGGGTGGTTCTTCCACAACTAACTCCACAACTTCATCATCAACTTCCTTTTCTTTCTCAACCACCTCCTCTTCCCGTCTAGTCCTTTTCTTTTTGGGGTGAGTAAATTCATCCAACACTCTCCCATTTCTCAATTGGATAGCATTCATGGTTTTGGGGTTCTCCTCGGTCCTACCGGGAAATTTCCCATTTGAGTTTTGTATTTGGCTCAATTGAGTGGCCAATTGAGAGATTTGGGTGTCGGTCATCCTTTGAGAGTTTTGCATTTGATTTCTTAATTGGGTGATTGAAGCATTTGTCTCCTCATGTTTTTGATTTTGTTGTGCCATGTATTGATTTTGATTACTCAACATTTGCTCCATCATCAATTCCATATTAGACTTGGGTGGTTGGGTTTGTTGAAATGGTTGTCGGAATGTTTGTTGTTGGGGTTGTTGTTGGAATGTTTGTTGTTGGAAACCCCGGTTTTGGAAACCCGGTGGATTTTGGGTGGTTCTTTGTGCTTGGAACGTTTGGTTGGATTGTGGTCTAGTTTGGATGAAGGTTGGGTTTTGGACATTTTGTGAAGAGTAAGAGAAATTAGGGTGGTTTCTCAAACCCGGGTGGAATTGATTGTTGTTGAAAGCTTGCTTGGCCGGGCTAGATTCCCACAATCCATTCACTTGTTCCACATAACATTCGTCCTCAACCGGTGAAATCAAGGGGCAATTAATTGGAGAATGACTTTGCTCACCACAAAGTTCACAATACAAGACTTGCTTCATTTTGGAGTTTGTAGCCTTGTTTGAATTCATCAAGGCCATTTGTTGTGATAGTTCCTCAAGCTTTTCCTTGACCTCAATATTAAGCACCGAATTAGAAGCCTTCCCTTTTCCCTTCCTAGCTCTCCTATCATCATTCCAATCAAGGGTCCTTGAGGCCATTTCCTCAATCAATTCCTTGGCTTTCTTGTGATCTAAGATATCCAAGGCTCCTCTCCCCGATGCCGCATCTAGGCTCAATCTCAACTCATTTGTCAACCCCTTATAAAAGTTGTTGACCAACTCCGGTTCGGCTATGCCATGGTGTGGGCATAACCGTTGGAGTCTCTTATATCTCTCCCATGCCTCATACAAAGTTTCATCTTCTTCTTGTGTAAAGCTTTGCAAATCACTCTTGACTTTAGCGGTTCTTGACGGAGGAAAGTATTTGTTCAAGAATGCATCGGATAGCTCATCCCACGTGGTAAATGAATCGGGGTCGCAGTTCTTAAGCCATTCCTTGGCCGATCCCCTCAGTGAGCGTGGGAATAACCTCAAACGGATGGCGTCATCTGAAACTCCGTTCATTTTCACGTTATCACAATTATCAAGGAAATCGTTTAAGTGCTCATTGGGATTCTCAAGTGGTCCTCCTCCGAATTGGTTCTCTTGAACCATTTGGATTAATGAATTCTTCACCTCGAAATTATTGGCTTGGACCCTAGG
This sequence comes from Heliosperma pusillum, assembly GCA_022085475.1. Taxonomy (NCBI): domain Eukaryota; kingdom Viridiplantae; phylum Streptophyta; class Magnoliopsida; order Caryophyllales; family Caryophyllaceae; genus Heliosperma; species Heliosperma pusillum. The sequence goes on along the minus strand of JAIUZE010025794.1, from coordinate 7,462 downwards.
CCTTCTTATGGTTGGATTTACAATGTGTTTGGGAGCCATATGATCTCGAATTGGTACCGGTTCACCCATGGTTGTTGCTATCGGTGTACCAAAGGGATTCTCAAAGGGATCTTCTTGGGTAATCTCTTCTACTACAATTTCCTCTAGTACCGGTTCACCTATCAATCCTCTTCTCCGTTGGGCGTTGAGTCTTCTTGCCGTAGCCTCGATTTCGGGGTCTATGGCTTGTAAAGATTCCCCTCGTCGAGATCGCCTACTCATGCAATAAACCTAAACACTTGAAAGAGAAGGTTAAAAAGAAGAATACTCAAGCGGCACACCAAAGTGTGCAAAAAAGAAATATGACTTAGTCTAAGCTAGATTAAAACCTACTAATATCGCAATTGCTCCCCGGCAACGGCGCCAAAAACTTGATGTGTTTTAAAATACCGCAAGTGCACGGTTATCACAGTAGCACTTGGGGGTCGATTTCCACGGAGAGCAAAGCGATTACTAGTCGGTTTCAAGGGATGCTAGCTAAGTCGATAAGAGGGGAAAATTTGAATTCAACTAGCGACAACTAAATGCGATAAATAAGATCTAGACTAAAATGCAAACTAAACAAATAGCTATGGAAAATACGGGATTTAATCAAGATTAAGGGTAACTAGGATCCGATCAAGTCTTATTCATGGGTTGTAACGGTGGGTGGTCTATCAACAAGTGGTGGAATGTGGGTTCAAGCGAGACGGTGTTATCTAAACTAACTACCTAACCCTCCCGAGTATAGGTAGCCTCTAGGGTCGATAAAGGGTCCCACTCCCATGGATAACCCCTACACGAGTCCAAGGCATTTCGGGTCAACACTAAGGTCCCAACTAGGGTCTTTCCCACTCCCGCGGATGAAATCCCCTAGCCAAAAGGTAGAGTCTCTTCTAAGGGGTCTCGCTCCCGCGAATAACCCACCTAGAGTCGATCCCTAAACTTACCCAAATCCACTACCGTAAGCCCGACTCCCTTCGCCTACGTAGCCCGTAAGTCGGCCCAAATCCCATTGATAGCCTCTAAGGGTTGAACAAGGGTCAAATAAAGGGTCAATACAAAACAACCTCAACCAAAAACAATCACCCATAAACCGCTACTTGCTAATTCAACCAATCACCAATCAAAACCCATAATTAGACTTAATCGGACCCTAGAAAGGGTTACTACTCACTAAACATGGTTACTAAACACTCGAAAGTAATAAGGGTTGAATATTTAAGGTTGAACATGATAAAGATGAGATTTTTAATTAATAACATGCAATTACTAACTAGATGATGAAATTCAATCTATTAGACTAAAATTAAACAAACAATGAATTCAAAGATGGAAACTTTACCTATAAGCAATCTAAACATTCAAACTTGAAAGACATAAAACATAAACAAAAGCATAATTAAAAGACAAGAGGAAGAAAATGTTACCAACTATGAGGAAAATAAGAGATGAAAAGGAAGAAATTAGATTAAAGCTTGGAAATTTGGATTACAATTGAAATTAGATCTAGAATGCTATTTTGATTTTTTGTTGTTTTCTCTCTAGGAAAGCTAATAAAAAAAACCTCCCTCTACAATTTCAGGTTTGGGCTATTTATACAAGAGGCAAAAAACACGCAAAACGAGGTCGTTTAAAAGACGGATAGGCTGTGCTCAAATCTGGAGCTGCGCACGGTGAAGATGAGAAACGCACGGTCAGAACCGCACGGTGGAAACGTCAAAGAAGAGGTCACTTGTGTTACGCACGGTGGGAACCGCACGGTTGACCCAGTCCTGCATTAGTTCCGCACGGTCGAATAGCGCAACGCACGACCGTGCTTTTTCTCCTTTTTTTCGCCTTTTTTCCGCTTTTTCCTTCCTTTGTTGAAGCATGGGCTGTTTGGTTGGTCCATGGGCTTTGGTCATGCCAAGATGTGGGCATTTTGAGTTCAACTTGTTCCTAAACAACCCAAAGAAACAAAAATACCAAACAACACACCCGGAAGACGGGTTTTACGTATCTAAAGCCTCTAAACGTGATTCTAACATAAAACACACGAGAATAGGGAATAAATAGCATAATTATTAGCTTATAAAACGCGCAAATAGTGCGGTTATCAATCCCCCTTGACCTCTTCAATCGGGTTTGTTGATAGGGTTTCATGTAAAGCGATGAATTCTTCCGCTCAATTGATTGATCTTCCGACATCGTCTTTATTTCTTCTCTCTTTTGAATTAGTGAACCTTCTTAAAATGCCTTTGACATGGTCAAGCTTGCTTCTTCAAATCGTCGGGTTCTAGGCAAATGCTCGGGAATATAGAAAAAGGGCGTAGAAACGTCGCTTTCCTCTACAAAACAGGTTAGAACACAGGAATCCGCCTAGAAGACGATATTAGCTCATAAAATGGCTTAACAAAGCACAAATGACATACAAAACCGAGCTAAAATGGGGGTTAAAATCATACAAATATTCACTTATCAAACTCCCCCAAGCTAAACCCTTGCTTGTCCTCAAGCAAACATAACAAACAATACTAGGACAAGGGTTGCAAGCATTGGCTACTACACCATCAAGAAACAAATCTCAACGTAAAACTTTGGAAACATAATGAATCATAACCCAAAAACAACGTGGGCAAGAATGATACATAAAAATGGCTGAGATTTACATAACGGCGTAGCACAAAGAATTTCACTACAGAATTTTCGGCTCTTGCATGATCTTTTGACAAATGGACTCTCACGGCACACTCGAACACTCATTGCATGTAAAAGGTGATTTCTTTATGTGTAAATGTTTTTGAGACACTCACCTATCTACGACTTATGAAAATGTGTCCGCAGTCTAATATGGTAAACAATTCAAAACACAAGTCAAAGATCACAATGCACATAGAAAAGAAGCCGAAAAATAAGAAGAAGGCTTTGGGAAATGGGCGAAAGGTGGACAAAACAGTTATGGTCATGTGAAGGTTAGAATGAGCTAGCAACTGACCAATGATAAATGAATACTCAATCCAAACTTTCGGTTAACTCCCAAAAGACGAAAAACGAAGCTAGAAGTAACAATTTGGCTTATTACACACGAAACACAAGGGTAAACTCCTTCTATTGATTTGACATTTTGAGGAGATACTCACAACTTCTTCTTTTATTTCTTTTTTTTTCTTTTTTTGTCTTTTTTTTTTTTTTTTTTTTTTTTTTAATTTCAATTTCAATTTTCTTCCTTTTTTTTTCCTTTTGAACATAACATCACTTTTTGAACAATTTCGTTCTCCCCAAATTCACTTTGACAGATAAGAACAAATCTTCTCAAAAGAGCACCCATACACCATAGTCTAGCTACTAGCTCAAAAGGTAGGCAGTTTTTACATGTAGCTATTGTAGTATATTTTTGGGAAGCATTGTATGAAGGGCTTATTTGAGGGGTAATCAAGTGTGAAAAAGGCTCTTCAATCTTCGTGAATCAGGAAAGCAATGCTTATAGAAATGAAATGAGAACCCATACTTATTGCGTTTTTTGACTCATGACCACACATACAAGGGAAAACCACACACACCTAGATGAGATGGAGAGATGTACCTAGTCTAAGGAGCGTTCTACCTTACAATATATGTAAACTTGCCAAATGTCAGATCAAGCGGACTCATCTATACACAAACCCGATAATTCCATGACCCCAGCACTGGCTAACAAGATTCCCATTGTATGCACAATTCAATGAACTGGAATCATGTATCTTTTGACAAGCAATCTGCCACATGCAAAGCTCTTGGAAAAACCCCCGATCAAAGAGCCCCGCACGATAGCCCATAATAAACAGGGCAAGCAAAGCATGAAAAGCCATTCCAATTGTGTCCCAACCATTAGTATTTAAAAGTTTCTCTTTACCAACCATCTTTCTTTCTTATTCAAAATTTGAAAAAAATAAACAACTAAAATGCAAAATGGGAAAATGCAATCCCTCCCCCAAGCTAAACATCACATTGTCCTCAATGTGAGCACAAAGACTAAATATGCAACGAGATGCTTAATGGGAAGAAGGGAAAAAATGAAAGAAGAATGAAGCTTACTAGTCAGCGCGGACTCCCCCAAGCTAGTCTTTTGGACTTGACAAGGAAGGTCTTCAAAGATTCTTCAAAAACTCTTTCATCTGCAAAGAAATCTAACAAAACAACGTAAAAGGGAAAAACAAAAATAAAAATGCAAAATGGGAAAACATGGGTTGCCTCCCGAGAAGCGCTTGTTTAACGTCTTGCTCGACGAATTTTTCTATGAAATCATTGGGTTGGGGATGGACGCTCCGTATAGACAATATCTAAACATCCGATCATAGAATTGCTATAGTAGAGTTTCAGTCTGTGTCCATTAACTTTGAATTTCTCACCATTTCTAGTCATTAGTTCCACATAGCCGTACTTGCTCACATATGTGACAGTGAATGGTCCAGACCATCGTGATCGAAGTTTCCCGGAAAAATTTTCAGACGGGAGTTGAATAGAAGTACATGGTCACCGACATTAAACTCTTTTTTAATTATCCTCTTGTCGTGCCAACGCTTCGTTTTTTCCTTGTAGATCCTAGAATTCTCATAAGCTTGCAAACGAAATTCCTCTAGCTCGTTGAGTTGCAAAAGTCTTCTATCAGCGCTAAGCTTAGTGTCTAAGTTGAGTTCTTTGATAGCCCAGTAAGCTTTGTACTCTAACTCGACAGGAAGATGACAGGCCTTTCCATAAACTAACCGATAAGGAGATGTTCCAATCGGGGTTTTGAAAGCTGTACGATAAGCCCGTAAGGTGTCATCGAGCTTATTACTCCAATCAGTTCTAGATCTTGAGACTACTTTCTGAAGAATTTTTTTGAGCTCTCTGTTTGAGACTTCTTCTTGACCGCTGGTCTGAGGGTGGTAGGCTAAACCTTGTCTGTGATACACACCATACTTGGCAAGCAGAGTGTCTAACTGCTTTTCTCCAAAATGAGTTCCTCGATCACTAATCACGGCTCTGGGTACACCAAAACGTGGAAAGATGATCTTCTTAAATAGCCGTATCACAGCTCTAGCATCATTGGTGGGAGTGGCAATTGCTTCTACCACTTAGAAACATAGTCAACAACGACTAAGAAGTAACGATTTCCGTTAGAAGAAGGGAATGGTCCTTGATAGTCAATACCCCAGACATCAAATATTTCGACTTCTAATATGCCGTTTTGAGGCATTTCATGTCTCTTGGATATTTGACCCATTCGTTGACAAGCGTCACAAGCCATAACAAAGTCTTTGGAATCTTTAAACATCGAGGGCCAGAAAAACCCGGATTGCAAGACTTTGGCTACGGTCTTGGACGGACCATGATGACCACCATAAGCAGATGAGTGGCATCCTTCTAAAACTCCTTTAACTTCCCACTGGGGGATACATCGTCGATACAGACCATCTGAACATTGCTTGAAAAGATAAGGGTCATCCCAAACAAAGAATTTTGCATCATTCAAAAATCTCTTTCTTTGGTTATAAGAAAGGTCAGAAGGTAGCTGGCGACTGACAAGAAAATTGGCAATATCAGCATACCAAGGAGAAGAGTCCGCAATTGCCATTAATGAATCATCAGCGAACGAATCATTAATTGGCGTTGGTAATGTGGGAAATATCGGTATACTTCCCTTTAAATAATTCGGATTATAATGAAATTATAACTATATGAATTTCTAGTCAAAAATGAAATTGCATAATATAAACAAGAGATTAAGAAATAACCTTCGGTCCTAGAAAAAAGGCCTAAGAACAAATACCAAAGTAGGTATTCTCCTAATCGTTACACCAAGATGGTTCAAGAAATGCCTTCGTCGTGCTAGAACGAATACCCAAAAATTACTTCTAATTTTGTGTGTATAAATGATGATGAATATGAAGATGAATGAGAGAGTTCAAAAATCAGAAATTTTCTCCTCCTTTCACCCTTTGTGTGCCGTGAGAATTAGAGTAGTCTAGGGTTTTATTTTGTTTTCTTTTTTATCTCACTTGTGCCGTGAGTATTCAAGAGGAAAGAATCAAAAATCAAAAACCCTAGTTTCCTTATTTATCTCCACCTATATTAGGTAGTTAGCATATAATTTTATATGTACATAATGTAATATGTATTCTAATTATTACTAGTAATGGACCGTCACATTAAACCGAGTAATGCCGGACCAATACACCATAATAATATCGTGTAATACATATCCGCCAACTTAAATATAACAGTTTACATTGAGTTTAGATCAACATTATATACATTGATTAAATATAACATTTTATATTCAATTACCAGCTAACATTATTTAATCGTTATTAAATAATCGTATCATCATCACATTGACTAACCTTTTAGTCAAATACATCGATTAACCTTTTAGTCATTTAATAAGGCATCAATATGATTATTTTCTCAAATAATCACATCTCTCAAACACATCCTTTAGGTGTGACTTTTAGGGATCAGTTGATCACCGCCATCTCTATGACAATAAAGGGTCAAACTATCTCGCAAGCCCAACCGTATCGTATATATAAACGTTAATCAACAGATAAGAATACTAAGTATACCCTGTGAACCTGTAAGAGATTTATACACGTTATCATACTAACTGTGGAGGACACTAGCTCCAACAATCTCCCACTTATCCTTACAAGTGTATGTGCGATAACCGATTCTCATATCCTTAAATTTCTCCCACTCAATGTAAAACAATTTGCAAAGTCCGCATTCACAAAGGTCGTATTTTACAAGTGATCAGTATCAAGAGTGGTTATCCCAACTAGAGAGTAACTCAACTGATAAACGAATCATTATTCGAGCATGGCCATGCATTTCAGTTACTACTCCTCGAGTGGCCCTGAGAAATAACAAAACCTGATAAAGGGTTGGATATTTTCCTCAACTCGAATCCTGCAGATGTAAGCACAGTATAAAATGACCCAGTAAAAATCTGCTTGGCCTCCTGTTACGGTCGACCGTGAGAAAGAAACCAAAGTCACCCAAAAACTGCCTTAATCTCAAGAGACAGTCGATAGTCAAAAGAATCGACTCTAGGAACACTATGGACGTCCAATCCAGGACCTGGCACCGAATGTTGTTAAACATTTAGAACTCCATAACGTCGTCACGAATTACAATGTCCTACGAGGTATCCTTATAACTCGTATTTGTGATCGATCAGTCAACTGTTTGACTTATGGCTCGTTGAACCCACCATCAATTGACTTAACAATATAATGTTGGAGTAAGTGTCCTCCACAATAGTGCATTTATATAATAAATCTCATTTGGAATATACGTGGCATGATTAGTATATTTTGATACTCCACGTCAGTTGATTAACGTAAATCGGTAAAGCTTGGCTGACTAGAGTTTGACGTTATTGTCGTATGACGGCGGTAATCAACTGATCCCTTTAGGTCACACCTATAGAATGAGACCC